>PVLD010002968.1:0-152627 GCA_004027595.1 Dinomys branickii
ATATTGTTATCTTCGAAGTGTGTGTTCAGGCTAACACATACAGATATACACTATTAATCTAATATCCTGTCTTCGATTATTGCTTAGCATTAAGTGATATAATACAATAGTAGAACCATGTTAGCCCTCCTGCACATATGTATATTCATATATATTCCTCTATACATACATACATACATTTTTGTCTTTTTCTTTTCATTTTTCTTATCCCAAATCACAAATTCTCTTATTTGCCATAATGGGACTTTACTAATCTATGAAGTTTTGTGCTAAAAGACATTCCAATCTGTCTTACATCTCCCACCCAACCACAATCAATAGTTACCACCTGTTGTGTCTGTTGCTGTACTGATTGGGTCATATTGAATCTAATGCTCAATTTTAAATATCAGGGAAATAGAACTAATAGAACCACAGATCCTACACTGTAATGGATAAAGAGCTCAGTCTTTTGGGGGAATGGCTCTAGATTTTAGGTAATAAATGATACAAATGCTGATATAGTTCTTCACTGACTCCATCCAGGATAGACGTCTTCAGTCTTCCTATAAACACATCTTTGTGTGTTGATGTTTTGTCCATTTGTACCTGAATAAGAGGTCTAAGGCCTTGTCTGGGTTTCTGGGGTTTGGGCCTTGAGCAGCATGACTCAGTTCACTCTGGTGTTCTCTGTGGGCACTTTTGCTGTATGCAAAACGGAGCTACTAAAACTGGTTTGGTGGGACCAGGAAAGTTACCATCGCACAGAAAAGAATGCAGTAGATTTAAGTTATAAATCATCCAGTACCTTTTGCTAGGCGGGCAGAGAAAAAGTTCAAGAGGTATCATTTGCTTCAGAAGACAGAGAGAAAAAGTCAAAAAGAAACTTAACAAGGGAAACATGAAATCATCCCAATCCACGGAGGGCACATAACTTGCCCTGGCTGTGTTTGGAATCCTCTGCTAGGTCCCTCGTAAGATGAGGTTCTGCACTTCAGATACATTCATGGCCACTTTAATGGTGAGCACCCAATGAGAAGGTCAAATCACCTTGTTTGTGGACTCTCTAAGCAAGGCTTTTTAAGGGAAAGACTCTATGGGTTGTGCTCTGCCAGCATAGCCATCCTCACTAGGAAAACTGTGCTCTGTAATGATTAAAGGAAAGATGACACTCAGGAAATGGGAAACAAAAAATGTTAGTGTAGAGTCATTTGTTTAAACCGAGTAACAAAGACAACAAGAAATGTGATCAATACGGACATAGGAAGGTGATCATAATGAAATATGCATACTCAATTGCAGGAATTGATTAACTACCATAAAGAAAGATGGAAATTTTTTAGTGCCTTATATTGGGTAAGAAGCATGCTACAGTGATACTTACATGCCAATGTTTATAGCAGCATAATTTGTAATAATGAAATCTTAGAGGCGACCTGTATACCCATCAACAGATTATTGAATAAACAAAATGTGGCATCTACATATAATAGAATGCTACTCTGCTATAAAGAATGGAAAATTTGTGGTATTTCTAGGAAAGTAGATACCCGTGGAAAATAGAATACTGAATGAAATAAACCAAACATAGAAGCCTAAGTACCATGTGGTATCTCACATTTGAGTGAGGCAAAGTACACAGAAAACGATGAAGGATGGGTAGAAAGTACAAGGGGGCAGATCCCATTCAACAGAAGTGTTTCCAGGGAACATGGACCAAGGGTGGGGAAGAGGGGAAGAGGAAATAAGAGGAATGACGATGTGCAGTCTGCATGATCCCAATAACTGCAATCAATAGAAACACTATCCGCCATAACATGAACTAAAACAGATAATATCAACAAGAACATGAAAAGTTATGGAGACCCAGAGGTGGGGGAGGAGGGGATTAGAAAACAAACAAGCTGTAATGTGTACCTGTGACCACTCCCCCAAATGACTGTAAACAGTGCGAATTGCAAACATGCGCTAATGGAAAAATAAAAATTGAAAGAAAGAACTATATTGTGAGAGATGTGCTTAAATCACATTTTCATCTTTACTTATATGAAACACATGTCGAGATTACTCCAATTTTTGTTTTGCTTCTCATTGGAACAAAAATGTAATGTTTTAAAGTACAGACCTAGAAAGAGGGCCTTCCATGCATAAGATACAGCTCCATCCCAACAATGATGTCAACACTAATATCACTAATTTTCATCTGCATAGAAACATGTACCATCTTAAAAAGATAAAAAACCTTTGGTTTTAAAGGAAATAAGCCAGAATGTTTGGGACCAGAATTTTTGATGAAAATCATAGGAAATCTGCTGTGGATTCTTCACTGAGAAAGGAAAGATGCATGCTCAGCCTTTTTGCAGAATAATAAGCAAGCACAGTGAAAGTGCAGGTCAGCTCTGAGAAGCTCCCTCTGAACATCGTGATGTACTGCTGCAAGACATGCTGGGAAAGAAACGTGTCACATATCAGCCTGCACTTGGCTGCTCTCCCCTAAGTGCCCCATAAAGTTTGACGAGAACTATCTCCTACTCTGTCACCCGCTAGTTCAGCAGGTCCTTACATACGAGGATCAGCTCACTGAATTGAAGTGGAAGAGTCCGTATACTTTGCTACCTTCCCACTCTCCTCTGTCTCTGACATTTCACTCTTCCAGGATTGGGTGATAAGAAAAGCTCACGTTCTGTTCTTCTGTCCATTTACCTTCCTAATCTGAATGTTATTTTGTTCCTCAATGGAGAATTGTCTGGATTTGATTGTTTGCCAAACATGGGCAAAGAAGCAGCCTTGTGATATTTCCCATATGTTAGAAGGGGTGGCTTCCAAGGCCTTGAGTCACGGCTGTAGCGCAGCCTAATCAGTGCTGCACAGCCCACCTTTCAAGGCCAGGCTCTCCAGCAAGGAAGCCAGAAAGGGAGAGCACAGAAAGCTAGGAGAGGCGATGGTAGTGATGGATAGTTAATATACTCCCCAGCCCTGTGCCATTTTTGATACGATCATTTTTCAGGTCTCTCTTTTACAATAATTCATTTCTCTAGGAAGAGTCCTGGTGATGTGACAATTGTTTTCTAACGCTACTGCGTGGTTTCACATGATTATTTCTCTGTGTATTGATTTTCAGTTAAGATGTTACGTTTGAGGACACTTTCCCACTTTAAATAGATTTATAATGCTGCACGTATTTTACTAAAAACCAGCTTTGACATTTTGAATTAAACACATTCTTTTTCCTCAATGCTCACAAAATCCTTTGGATACCAGATGTGCAGGACTTATTTTTTTCTTTACCAAGCAATTCTCCAACCCTCTGGACAACAGCTGGGTGTCCTATCATTCAATTCAATTTTGACCCTGTCTATCCAAGTCAGCATCAGGTCCCACAAGGGAGGGGCTCAGGCCTACAACACTTCCCCCATCTTTAATGCTAATTGCCAGTCTGAATGTCACTATTTCTGACTGTCCTCTTAAAAATCTGACTCCCTCCTCAGATTTCATGATTTGCTATAATGGCTCCCATTACTGAGAGAGATGTTTTCCTTTCACTTACTAGAACACGATAAAATAGGACAAAACTCAGAAATAGCCAGAGAGAAGAGCCGCATAGAACAGAGTACAAGAAAGAAACACTCCGAGCTGCGGAGTCCTCTCCAGGAACATTCCCAGCAGTTCAATGTGCTTGCGAACCTCCACCCAGAAACCCATTAAATGCATTAGTTCAATAATATTATAGAGTTTAGTTTACAGTAGCACTGTCTCATCAGCCCTAAAGTCGGTATCTGAGGTGAAAGGTCCTTATAGTTTAATCACTGTCTTTCTGGTGAGTAGCCCCTTCCTGGGTTTCTAGGAGCTCAGCCTAAATTACCTTCTTAGCATAAGCTCAGGAATGATCAGAAGGGGTTTGTTAGGCATAACAAGAGACATGCCTGTCTCTCAGGAAAATGCTAAGGTCTTAGAGGCTTTGCACCAGGAAATAGGAACACTAAAACCAAATATACTTCTTATGGCACTGCAACAGGCAAAAGTGCATGCTCAAGGTCACCAGAGATGAGGACTTTGCTCTTCTTACGAAGGGTCACTTACAGAAAGTCTGAGGGACAGCCTGAATCTTCCTTTTTAAATGGAACATGCCACTTGCTTGAAGCAGATATGATTTCTGAGGGAGTACAGGACTCTATTACTACTAAGGCTCAATATGGGGAAAAAAAAAGGCTCAATATCATAACAGGCTTTATATCATAACAGGTTTACATCTGTCCTTTTGATGATGTAGTAACATTTCAAAGATGCATATAGAAAGCTCATAATCTGCCATCTGCTTTCCTAACAGAAGAAATCTGATCACACATACCCTGCCAGAACATGGCTTTTGTTTATATGCTCTGCTGCTCTGGTCATAGTAATCTAAATATTTCTTCCTGGGTGACAGACTTTTTGGAAAGGACAATCTCTCCCCCACTGCCTTGCTTCATACTAATCCAAGATACCTGTCCAGAGAGGTGGCACATCACATTTCCCACAGGTAAGAAAGGACAAGGTTGAACTGTGCAAACATCTTAGTTAGTGCTTAGGGGTGACATGTAGCCTTCACAAAATGTTTCTCCATTGAAATATCAAGACCCTATTAAGATTCTTTAGTCCATTTATGATGCCAGTAGTTTTCTTACCCTAATCCTCTATAATTTAAATTGTGTTCTCATACCAATATAAAAGATAGAATGATAAAACGTTCTTTAGCTCTTAATTATATACTGATTTATCTATATTTATATCTTTGTTTTAAATTTTGAAAGTTATTTTCTTTCAAGAAACTACCAGCAAGAGCTGGGCATGGTGGTACACTCCTGTAATCCCAGTACTTGGGAGGCTGAGGCCGGAGGATCGTCATGAGTTTGAGACCAGCCTGAGCTACAAAGTGAGCTCAAAGCGAGCCTGGACTATATAGCGAGACCCTGACTCAAAAAGACACACACAAATACACACACACACAAAACTACTAGCAAGAATCAAAAGATAGATTCTGCCTTCACTTTTTAAAAAAGCTATGTTTCTTTCCCCCTAAGAGTTCGCTGACTATTTTGTCTCCAGTGTCACAATTACTCAAAACTTCATGCTTAGCTTTTACACTACTTTTTTTCTCCCTCAGCCTCTACCCTCTCTTTTTCCCCCACATCAGGGGAAACTGTAGAGAAATATCACTTAATTATCACACCACATAACTAATTAAAAGCAGAATGCTTGTGTATAATATGCTAATGAGCTATTAGAAATTTAGCACACTTTAATGGCAAGGCATAGCTTCCTATTCTACCCTTCACCTGGCTGTGGAGTTCCAGTTCACAGCTAACGATAATAAGGAGAGAATTCATTATGCTGCTCATAAGCCAAGAACTTTGGGAAAGGGCAGAAAGGTCAAGCAAGGGAATAACTCAGAGGAAGCAGCACCTGAGCTGAAACCAAGATACAACAAAATCTGAGCATCTAATTTATAGGGAGCTGTGAGGTCCACGAGTATGTGGCCAATGGTGCTCAATAAGGAGTGAACATTCGTTATTATTTCTGAGGGGCCCAGTGATAGAAGATGAGAATACTGGAAACAAACTATCGATTAGCCACTTATATGCATGCCACGCTCAGGACTACAGTGCATTTATTTATAAGTCTCTCAAAGACAGCCTGAATTGATTGGCATTCCATGTAGAAGTGAAGGTGGGTTCATTCAGAGAAACATATAGAGAAAGGAAAATGACATGGTAAAAGAGGCAAAACGATAAGAATACATACAAATAGTCACCTCTTTCTGGTCATGGGAAAAATGAGACAATGAACAGGTAATGTGACCAGGAGGCAAGAAGAGAGAAGCACAACTGTTAGTAACAATAACACCTATCACTCATATTAAGAATAATGATAACCAGCACCGTCTAAGTGTTCTTTTTCACTGAGGTAGACATCTATTAAACACTTCAGACTTTATACTTGTTATCTCACTGACTCTTTATGATATCCCATTTGTGCCCAGTAGTCCTGGAATAGCTACTGCAGTGGAACCAGGGAAGTCTAACAGATTAGTACAGCATGCTGCTAGGTGTATCTGGGTGGGGTCATGAAGTCAGGGTCTTGGGTGATCCATCTGGGTTTTCTTCCATTCTCTAGGGCTGTTCCCCTGCTCTGTTCCCTAGCCCCTGAATTAAGTAGCTTTACCTTGCCACACACTTCGACCCTGCTGTTCCTACCTTGGGGCTGGCTGACTATGGCCTGGGTTACCCTCAACCATGAACTCGATGAAACCTTTCCTACTTTAAATTGCATCAGGTGTTGAGTCCAGAAATAAGACAAGTAATAAACCACCCTACAGGGAACTATAGTAAAATCAATGCACGGTTCTACAACTAAATGCCCCTAACCTCTACTCTGAAGTAGGGATGCAAAACTTATTACTTGTGAGATACATGAGGAAGATTAGACAGTGTAAACACTCAGTGGCAGTCGAAGGTAGGTGTTGGCCCTTTTGATGTTGGCACATATTTACATCCAGACTATAATAGGTGCTCATTAAAGAAAAATTTTAAAGCAGAGTAAAATATTAGCAATGTTAGTTGAACTTGGAAGGGATCCATCACCTTATGTTAAAAATAGTAAGGTCAGCTAAGAAAAGAAAAGGTGGCTTTCACAAGTTAACATTATGCATTGTGGATCTACAACTTAACTTGTAGCAAGGGACATCTTTTTAAGCAATACAATCAGTATAGCGAAGAATTTGGATAGCTATACTCCACACTCATTTTACAGTGTTCCTTGGTATGCTTTAGCTGGTGTCTATCTGAAGTCACAAAGAAATTCTCTCCCATTTCCTTTAAGTCTTAGGAACAATTAACAAAAAAGGAGCAGTCAGAATTTATGAGGAAGTCCCTTGATTGTCAGTGGAAGAAAAACTATGCAGGTTGTATTTATGACCCTCTGGGAATCCAGGAATTAACTTGGCAAAGATACAGACACAAGAGTATGCATGATTTTAATGAACTGCTCTTTGGGTTAGTAACTTCGTTTGAGCACAATTAAATTTTTGATCATAGAGATGTAGTCTTCATTTATAGCAGAGAATTATAGTGTTCTGTTCAAAACTTATTCTTTCCTTCTTCACGTACAAGAGAATATATCACTGAGTGAGGCAATGGGCCCAATGGAAAACCTCCATTCTGCAACCTCTTTTGCACATGAAACAGTAAGATGCAAGTAAAAGTCAACAGAGAAACCCTCCAGGAAAGTATGATGAAAGACAGAGAACAATTTATACCTGGATCGCCAAAAATTTCCTTGAACTGTGTGAATAGATGCTACACATTAAAGATGGCAAAGTCAAATGATACACTGGGATGATTCTGGTCAATATAATTTCATCCCTAAATATCGATTCTGTGCTATTTCACATAAAAGAATATTACAAACCCTAATTTGTGGAACTGACTTTATTTGTAGCTTTCTATAATATGCATCTAAATCTGACCCAAATCTTCTTACTATTCTCAAGCTAATTAGACTGGTCTTTTCATTTGTGTGTGTGTGTGTGTGTGTGTGTGTGTGTGTGTGTGTATTAAATAAAACACAACTGTCTCTTTTTACTCTTTGTGATAATGGGAGAATTTCTTTTTGATAACCAGTCGTAGAAGCTGTGAGTGCTCCTGTTAACAGGCCAAATAAAATTCCTATTTTATTTTTTTGAGTACCTGGAATCAAACTGAGAACCTCATACTAAGAGGTGTGAGCCAGGCAAGTGCTACCAGGCAAGCGCTGCACCACTGAGCTAATTCCCAGCCCTAAACTCTTATTTTAAAAGGAGTTCATAATTCAAAGATTAGGCCTTCATGTAAGGCATAGCGTAGTTTTTGCTTTTCTTTTTCTTCTTCCTTTGCCATATCTGAGAAATAGAGTGCAGTCTGATGATTCGTGACACTTCTGTAACATCCTTTAGTACTGTAACTTACAGGAATATCAGCAAGAGCCACTATTTTTTGCAAAAATTGGAAAGCATAGAATCTCTCTGTCACTTTTAGTTAGACAATAGTGACTTGTGTATATTTCAGAATTTGTGCAGTTCTTGCAATTTGTTTTTTCATTTATTTATTTATTTTTGGTCTTTACTCATAATTTTAAAAATTACTCCATAAGAAATAATATCCTCTGGAAGCAGGAAGGACACAGTTGATAAGAAGACATTCATTTCCCTGGAGAATGGGAGTGGAAGGAAGAGCTCTTGGGATTTCCGCAGTCTGAGAAATGGTATCCAATCAAACGGGAGAATGGATTAACCTCAGATCACTTAGTACATCCATTAGCCATGGTGTTTCTGCTAGTGCATCTAGAGGAACCGGGATTTTCCTGGTAGGACCTATAGAGGTCCTTCTGTTCCGTGGTCCTAGTAGTGAAGGCTGATTTATCCCCTCTGCCATACAAACCGCAGGAGGCTTTACTGTGTCTCTCAGTAATATCTCTAAGACAAAATGACAAAACTCATCTGAATTGTAGTCTTTCTATGTAAAAGCAGTGCGATCATCAGGAAGATATAAAATATCTGTGAGGCCATCCCCTCATTTATAAACCTTGATGGCAGTCTTTCTTATTATATGTTAAACAACTTGCAGCACACACTTATTTTGGTCACATTTACAATCTATTATCTTTGGAATACACTTAAATTTGGACACTCACAGTTGGATCTTTGGAATACCACATATTGTGTGGCACACAGTAATCAATAAATATTTGCTAAAGTTTGAATACTAACTATATAATGATCTAATTAATGAAAGCATCAACCCTAATGGCTCTGCTATGAGTGCCGGCTGAATTTAAATTGAGTGATTCC
The DNA here is from genome assembly GCA_004027595.1 of Dinomys branickii. NCBI lineage: Eukaryota > Metazoa > Chordata > Mammalia > Rodentia > Dinomyidae > Dinomys > Dinomys branickii. The sequence goes on from PVLD010002968.1 coordinate 8,843, forward strand.
ATTCTACACTCAAGCTAACACTGAGATTCTTTTATTGTGCATACACAGTGTCAATTTCATGAGCACAGCCAGGCCTGGTGGTGCACGTCTTCAATCTCAGCATTCTAGGGGACTAAGACAGAACAAGCCCAAGTTTAAGGCCAGGCTACGCAATTTAGCAAGACCTATCTCAAAGACCTGGGATTATTGCTCAGTCTGGGGAGGGGGGCAATTGTGTGATGACATAATTTACCATTTAAACCAGAATACTTCTCATTTATGACAGTGAAGTATAGCACTATTAATTAACTACTATTAATTACTATGGGACAAGTGGTATAAATACACTGGTTCAATGCTTCCATGGTTTAAGCCAAGGGAACTACTCAAACTGTACAAACATATTCTATATTATGCAGTGCATTGCTCGCTGAACTACTGAATTTAACCCTGGCTGAACTGATTTCAAATAGGCTCAAAATAACATATTCTTGGAAGCACCACAGTGCCTTAATTGCTGGACCTTGCCCAAGAAGCCCTTGCTGAAGGGGCTTTAATCTTCAACATATATTGGAGGATTCCAGAAATGTTTCAGCTGTGACTTTTATGAGGATTTCCTGTTTATCCTATTCATACTGCAAACACAGAATGTCATTTCACAGATGATATCAAAGGCAAACCCAGTCCATTTGCATCCAACAAAACATGCTCTTGAATCATATAAAACCAGCAATAAAAAGATGTGAGCAAAATACATTATACAGAGAGAACCAAAAAAAAAATATGAAATGGGGGGTGAGACAAGAAGGTGAGGGTGCAAAATGTTCAAAGTATATTATGGGTATGTACAAATCTGACAAAACGAATTGATCTGTATAACTAATAAACAAGAAGAAAAACTGCAATCATTTCAATATAAAGTAAATTTAAGCTGGAATTCAAGTTGTTTTATCAAAAGCTCTGAGGCTCTGAAAAGGCCCACCTTCTTTCCCAGATTTTAATTACTTCAAATGTAAAATTAGAATATTGGACCAGATACACTATAGATTCCTTTCATAACTAACACTGTGAGTGGAGTTTTCTTGAACCCTTAAATAGATAGAAATAATTGCCATCATTCCACTTTAAAGAGTTGATAGCCATGAAGGGAATCAACTCAAGATGTAAGACAATTTAAACTAAATTTAGCTTCTCTGGTATAGGATGCTAGAATACCAAAATAGCTTATTTTTAGTATATACACATAAATATTTTAAAAATATTTTTCAACTTTAAAATTTTCTAGTACATAAATTAACTGTACACCATACTTAGTTTTCAGAAGAATCACTCTCAGGGAGTTGAATGACTTCCCTAAAAAAATGCTAGAATGTTAAATAATTCTGATCCTCTTACTAGTTTGTTTCACTATTTTAGATATTGTCGAGTGGAAAGTCCCAATCAAATTGGACTGTGTTAGTAAATAGTTGGGGTAGATGCTCTGCTGACACTGAATGACAGCTTCTACTTTCCTTGCAAGAGGAAACGAAGAGTAACTTTTCCTTTTGACTTCCCATCGTCCGCCATGGAACTCTAATCTACTTTGTGGTCACAGCACAAAAGACAACTTTCTGAGGAACAATGTGCCAAGACGTAATTAGTCCAAAAGGGAACCTGAATTTCATCACCGTTCCTTTGGGTGAATAACCCAATGATATGCAGATTTATTCTTGGTCTCCTTTCTATTTCTTTGAGTCTTAGACTTTCAGTGAAGGACAGCTAGAAACTAATGACAGAAATAAGAAAGTAGATTGGAATATTTCTTTATGCTCTCAGAATTCAATATGCAAAAAATGGGTTGATATGCAATCGTGAAAGGAAAAAAATAAAATACAGGGGTGAAAAGGAGATTGGATTTTAGAAAATCAACTAGAATGAAAGAGGATGCAGACATAAAGATGGCAAGAATTTTAAAGAAGATTTTTTTTCCTTTTTCTTTGACCATCTTTTTATGCTTATGTCTCACTGAATGTCAGTCGCACAAACAAATATGCATATAGCAAAAGCAAACAAAGGTAGCACATATATGAGAATAACCCTTCTGCTCAGTGACTTCCTGATTTATCATGGAACTGAGGCCAGTAATTTGGTATTTAGTGAATGGCAAAAATAACAGTCAAAAAGAAAACACTATAACACTAAGACTTGGAGTTGACTTTCTATCACTGGGCAAGATCGGCCTCACGGTTTGATAGAACAGCCATCTGGAGTCATAATATTGCACTTATGGAAAAATTATTCCACAGTTAACTCTTTGATAATAACATACGGCATTCATTAAATGGTTATCCCATACTCACCCTTTTAAAAGGGCCGAAGAGGCTGCTGGTCAGGTCCTCTGCTTGAGGTTTTCATATGATGCCCACTGCCTAGTGGGGAGATGCAATTTCTTGATGATGAAGTAAAATAATTGGTTTGACTCTACAGTTTTGAAACCAGTCTCCTGAGCTACATTTGTGTTCTATGTTGACATTGGTCATGTACTTTCATTACACTTTACTTGCTTTTACTCAAAGGAAATAGGAACAAGTACACATCTATGTAGTTCTTTATTTGCTCCACGATTTGGGGCCCTTAAGATTCAGGACACACAAGTAATGGTAACTTAGTGGTCAACTTATAAATTTAAGAATCTGCCCTAATAAATGAAAAAAAAACCAAACATGATTTAAAAAGGACTCTAAAATTTTTGTTTGCTCTTTTACTTAAATGTCTTAGCTACCAAAAACTAATTTTGTCTTGTTTTCAAGGAAGCAGCATTTTACGAATAAAAAAATTCTTCATAATCAGGTAAATTATTTTCAGGTTTTTGGGACATGTTAATATGTTCCCTTGTTTTCCTGAGTTCTTTGAGTGTTACTAGGGTGCTGTCATTCATTGCTGAACACTACTTAGAATTGCTCACTCTTCCCCAAGAGGTGATCAAAGCACTTCATAATTTCAGAGAGATAACCAGACAGAAGACCTTACCTGTATATCACATGTGAGTTCATGTGTGGCCTGCTATCCCAGCCAAACTTCTTCCTTATCAGTCCCCTCCCCACTTCCCCCTATCTTTGACTCAAGCAGCATGGCTTAGGAAACTCACGATTTCCCATTCTCATCCCCACATATAAACTGATTTACTACATAACGTACGACCAATCACAGATGTTATCTAGCTATTTTCTTCTACCCAATGAGGAAAAACTCCTCTATTTTAATAAAAAAAGAAAATTAAGGGAAGGAGAATTCCAGGAAGATGTAGAGAGAGAAGGAGAGAGACACAGAGATAGTGACAAAAACAGAGAGAGACGGAGAGAGAGAAAACTAAAACATAATATAAGAAACACTGACACCCCCACACAATACTTTTGGTTTGTAGTTTCAGTCCAAGAAAAAAATGAATTACTATTTTGTTGTATAGTCTATTTTAAAATGTAGAATCACTGCCTTATTTTGAATGCATATACTGTGTCTCAATTTTTCTGTTTCGCTGCAGCGGAGCTACGCAGACCACCGATCATAGATTTGTGCATGTTTAACCGTGGGATAAAGAAGTCAGAAAGACGACCACTCAGATTCCTTCTGAGGTAAGATAGAGTCTCCTCTGGTACATACATGCTACATTCCGTCTACTTCCTCTGTGTTCCTAGTAAACCTCACTTTCAGCAGAGCGCTTTTTGTTTTTTTCTCTCTCGATTCAGGATATTATTTTCAAAATTCGTTTTGCCCTTCTGTTTGCCTTTGAACTTCATTCTCAGATTTTCCATACCTCATTAACATGACAGATACAGAGAGGCACAGTTTTCATTCAAATCTGATTCTAACATAGGTGTTATGTTATAATGAGGTTTGTACTTGTGTTTCTAAAAGGTAATATCTCCAAACTTCTGTTATTAGAACTTGCATAATATAAGAATAAATAAAGGACAAAAGCTATTCAATGCTGAAAATACAGAAGGAACAACTTTCATAAAACTAATTGCTTTCCTATGTATTAAGTGCCACTCGACTAAAACCAGTATCTTGTATTATTTGTTTACTTTATACTTACATTTTCTTATGTCTGTTTAATACCTAAAATATGGATGCACACAAAATAAACATTCTAACTATGTACCATAATTTCATTAAATTATTTAAGACATACTTGTGGGCAATACAGCATGCTGGCCTAAAAGGTTTTCCTCATGTCCCATGCAACTTAAAGTCAGGGCTTATTTCATAGTAGTAAAGAAATAGAATAGAATAGAATATAAATTTGTCACTGTACTTGTTGAAGGTTTTCTTGGAGGGGTTAACGTTTGCTAATCAAAATTTTTTGCCTAAATTCTGTACCAATACCTCAAGGAAAAGATGGAATTTATTTGCATGCTGTAATTTCTTTCTCAACATTAGCAAGTTAAATGTGCTAGATTCAGTTAATTCATCAGACTCTGACATAGTCATAAAAAGCAAGTATACTTTTATAGTTGATAGGAGCTATATTAAGTAAAAACAACCAAGAAACTGTGCTTCAGGATAAAGACTTTTTTTTTTTTTAACAGCTCACAATGTTTGTTGGCTGGTTGTCTTATAAACATGAACACAGAGGAATTTTTATTTCTATTTTCCTTTAAATAATATTTTAAATAAATCTATGTCTAAATACTCCAGTCACTTTTGTAGAAAAAAGTCCAATATTTTGTGTTTGGGCAGGAGGAGAGTCTATAATGTAAATGGATTGCTACTTAACTAATTATTAACTGTGATAACTCTAGAAAAAAATCCTAAGCGTGCCATTGAATTTCCCACTTTTTGAAAGATCTAACCTTTTAAGCTTCATGGGCCATTGCAAAAAAAAATCATAACGACAAAGTTATAATATTCTAAGACCTTCAGAAGTGGAATTATCAGTAAAGGATTCAAAATCTGCTTCTTAAGATAAAGATGAAATCATCACTTGCAACAAGGAAGTGGCCAACCCTCCTTGCTTTTATCTTATATTTCCATCTCTTCCCTCCACCCTCAGTCTTCCAGGATGAGAATTATTCACCAACGAACTTTATTTTTTAAAGGACAAAGTTGGAAGCTATAATAAGTGGTAGAATCATTCTCTACTTAGCTGAATAGACAAATCCAAGGAAAGATATAATGTCTAAAGTTATGTAAATTTGTGTTCTTGAACTATGTGTATAAACCCATGAATGAAGAGAGAGAAAACAGTTATGAGAGATTGTTAAAAGGTATGAGGAAAGAAAGAAGAGGGCAGGAGGACGGGTATTCTAAGCAGTGCAATGCAGAATGAATATGATCCAAATACATGACACAAAAAATAAACACGTGTGTGAAAATGCCATATTGAAACCCCATATATTGTATCAATACATGCTCATACAAAATACATAAAAAGAAAAAAACATGAATAATAGTGAGTTTCAAAGTTAAAGACTAAATTGGACTACATTTTAATGTTACAGCTATTACATATTATGGATTTTTTAGACTTTTCCTTGGGTATCTTTAAGAAAATACTTCTTTATATAGTAACTGTTCTATAGCCTAAGACTTTATTTTAATCTGAAAGGCTGTAATGTAAAGCAAGAATACTCAATAACTAGTAAATGTCTGAATCAGAAAGAAGATATATGCATACCTGGGCTTATGTTACAGTTGGGTATATCTTTTAAAATCCTCAGAAAGATACATCTGGTATTTATAAAAATTATTTTATGCATGATTTGTCAATGTATATCATTTAAACATTATTTTACAAGTTAGTTTAAGCTGAAAATTCATACAGTTCAAACATTAAAACAGTTTCACAAATTACAGATATACAACTATTACCAGAGGAAGAGGTTCTTTGTGGTAGATACTTAAGTTCTTATAGAGAGTACCACAGAAAGCCTGTGAAGGTGGGCAGGCAGGCAGAATGTCCTTCACTGAACAGACTGCTCATTAGTGGTGGCCAAGAAGCAGACTTGGAGTGAATAGGACTCCAGGCTCTTCATGTATTTTACTTCACGATAGTGGTAGCCGTGACAGCTCTTACTTACGTGTGGAGAAAATATAGAGTGAGATGGTGAATCATGGGTAAACAGAGCAGTGCATTAGCATTTGCAGTTTTAGACACTTCATAGGTGCGTGCACAGCACAGGAAGAATCCTCAAACAATATGGCCTTTACAAAAGGGGTCAGACAATATTAGATACACACACAGAAATGAATTCTAATGCTCCAATAGAGAGCTTCATATGGCCACCATGGGTTAATGTTACTAATTATTTTCAGCCAGTATATCTTGGTTTGATAACATAGTATACAATAGGTGACCATTAATGATAAGTGTCACCTGCCTGGATTAAGAGACGCCTAGCAGCCTAGTAAAACACTTCTAGGTGTGACTGGGTGGGTCATGGGAGCATTACTTTGGGAACCATACCTGCTTCCTAGCTCTTTCTTCTCTGGAACACTTTCCAACCAGCTGTATCTCCCAGCTGCCATGAATTGGGCAGCTTTGCTCTGCCAGGCCCTTTGCACAGATGTTTCTGCAGTGGAGGCAGCCAACCATGGACTGAAACTTCCAAAACAGTAAGCCAAATAAATCTCTTCTCTTTCAATTGTGGGCATCTGATATTTTGTCCTGACAGGGGAAAGCTGGCCATTCTGAGCACTGAATATTCCAAGTACGCAGGACTACTCTTGGTATAAGGACTTGCGGGGGGGGGGGGCTATTTTGTCTTTATACCTTGTTTAGCATTTGCTTTCTACATAATAATTCATTGCCTCTTCTTATTTTCATATATCTTGTAAAGAGCATGACCACAATCTGCCTCCTCACATAAATTTGTGGTGTGTAAACAGTCATATGGAGTAAAGGCTGCAGCTGACTCTGGGCAAAGATATCAATGATTCAATCAGGATGAACTCAGCCTGTTCTTATTTTCATCAAATAAAAGCAGAAAATTAATTTGTTGCTTAATTTAAGACACTGTCATACCTTCTGTACATTTGCATAGTATTGGGACTGTGGTATACAGGGTACCACTGCAATGTTTCATAATCACCGTAATCCTATTTAGTGTTATTTATCTGCATGAGATATTGCGCTGACAAAACTGCACGTTTAGAGAGAGAGGCTAAAAGCAATAATCCTATCATAAAAGTGGAGTGTATTAAGGATGGAAAGCATTATTACCACAGGTAAAATCTTGGGAGAGTGCTGTACATTCATTTCTCTTATTTATAATTTGGTCCCCACAGGACAATCCTTCTGTATGCTGATTATCAGAGCAATTCTAGCTTTAGGGAGCAAAGAGTCACAAAGACACCCAAGGCTGAAATAAGCTTTTCCTTTTGTGTGATTTGAGAGCTGGTGTCATTTTGGAATTCTGCAAATTATTCCATTCAAAAATAATTCAGCTTCTGGATGATATATTGTCTGAGTTTCCTCTTCCTGTTCCTTACTACTAAGGACATTTAAATGAAACTATTAACTGATGTTGTTTTTACTGCTTCTTCTCCACCTGAAGCTATTATCCACAATTCACAATATCATATTCATCTGCAAAAAAACCAGATAGGAACATGAATTTATTTGAGTGAAATAAAAAAGAAAGAGGGATTTGTAAAGCAGAAAAATCCAGGGGGAGGTCTCTGGGAAAATGTAGGTACCTTTATGCCTATTTTCATCTCTAAATTAGAGATTTAACTCTAGCCAGGTTTAACTTAACCAAGAGGTTCTTTTCTTGAGACCTAATGGTGACTAAGGATAAGGAAAGAACTCTCTTTTCTCTTGCACAAGTATTTAGCAAATTTACCTCTGTCAGTGATGGTGCTCTCCATACTTGCTTTGAGTCAAGTTAAAATGTGACACCTAATGTCCAGTTCAGCAAATGACTCTTGCTCAACAGATTTTTGTTGAGTAAATGTTTGATAAATACTAGTTTACTAAATTAGAGTGTGTTTTATATCAAGTTTACTGTTTCGCTATTTTTTTGCACTAACTCAACAAGAAGTAGCTATTGCGGACTAAAGTCATCTGTATGAGGGACCACTGAGGAAGCCCTGCTTGGCACATGGCCTGAGGAAATATACGTGAAACTTCATTCTACCAAACTGTCTACAGGTTTTATACCCAGTTATTGTTTTTGCTGTAGGTGAGTTTTCATTAAGACTTTTTTACTTGTGCCTGCCACTTAAATAAAATTTGGACATGAATCACAGGAATACATTCACCATTTTTATTCTGCATTTTTAAGTTATATTAAATTTTATATGTCCCTGGGAAAGAAAGACTGGGAGACTGAGAGAACCTCCTGCCTTGTCTTCAAACAATAGATGTCAGACCTTAATAAACTGCCAGGCATAGGACATCTCCTTTCCAGTGGAGAAAGTAGAATCACTTGAGATTACTGCACAAAGCAGAATGGATTCTGCTTCACTGAAAGGCCTGATTTGGACTTACACTTTTCCCAAATGATTACGTGCCCTGGTACTAACTTTCTTCTATGCCCAGAAAGTCTATTTCCCTCCCATTTAAATATTACATCTCTAGTTGAACTCTAGTCTCTGATGGAAGCCAGGCATATAACAGCAGTGAGCCCATTAGTAATTGTTACTGTATTTGTCTCCTATGAAATATTCTCTGCAATGATTTTTGCTCCTACTAGTTTTAAATCTTGGAAGGTGATATAAATTTTTCATATTTTCATGAAGAATTATGTGCTGGCCTAAAGAAATGATATTCTAGGTTATTATATTTTATTGTCTGTAATTATTGTAGAAATAAAATGATGCTCGATAATACAGTTACACATAGATTGCTAACTGTGGAATATGTATTATCTGTATTGAATTTCTGAAATCTGTTTTTATATGCTACATGAACATTTCATCTCAAATGGTAAGCATTTTTCCCTAATTTTAAAAGTTAATGATTATTGGACTCAGCTGTAAATGATTTCCGTATTTGCTGTGATAGATTACCTGCATTGACCCATTTTTCTAATGTGATCTGTTCTAGTAAATATCAGTAATGAATTCTAAATGTTAACCATTATTTAAGACCTGTCTTGATTCAGATGTGATTACTCAGAAATATGAGTTGGAGCCTAACGCGAAGCTGCTCACACAGGCTTCCCTATCACAATGGGAACCTCTTTATTGGAAGGAAGGAAACCCAGCAGGATGGGTGAAAGACTACCCTTGGAAACTTTTGCTTTAGTGCAGCTTGTGACCACACAGAATCTGACCACAGACATTCACGCCATAGCGACCGAAGAAGAGAAGATGATGGTAAATAAATACAGGTCAGTATTTTAATTATCCTATACTACACCATAATCATAACAGTTCCAACGATGACAACTTTGTAGAGCTGCGCCTCGGTTCAGGAACCCAATTTTTCCACGATTCTGGTTGCAAATCAATCTGGACAAGAACCAAATCAAATTTGCCCATAAGGTGAACATTGATCCTAACCACTGAATTTGATTTGGTTTTTGTCCAATTCATTTTGTGGCCAGAATTGTGGAAAGAATTGAGTTTGTGAACTAAGGTACCGCTGTGTTTCCGCTCTGGGGATAAAGAGCTCCAGGCTCTGAGCAGCAATGAGCGGAATGAACGGGAACTTCAGCCAGCTTCCTCATCCACACCTTTTGTTTTCTTTTCTTTTTTCTTTCTTTTTTTTTGTACTCGAGTGAAAAAGAGCAGCATTTTCCACCACTCCATGACTAGAACTTTCAAATATCAGTAGCAGATTATTCGCCTTTCCTAATGTGTCTTGGTTATGGGTAAGGATTCAACTGAACTGACTGAACTGAGGCCCAGGACTGGCATCTGTTTTCATAGTACTGGCTGGAAAATCTTTAAAATTGTGAGCCATAACACTCAGAGCTTCTAAACAAACTTGCATAGACTTAGAAATTAAATATGTTTTGAGAATGCGGTTCACTGAGAGGCAAGAGCAGCCGACAGTGTTTGCTAGGTGACTGTGTCCATGTTGTAGTATTTCTCTCTTTTCAACTGTCTTGCTTCACCATCTCATACTCCTACTGCCCTTTAGCCATGTCAGTCAGTGATCAGGTAGCACAAACATAAGGAGGGAATTGAGAGTGAGGTACTTCCTCTTGTGACAGGCCCTAAATTGAGACAAAACCCTTGTCCAGTGATTAAAAGAAATCCTGTCTTTAATAAACCGGAAGGCATTGAACTCATAAAGGAAAACAGAAAGGGAAAGAGGGAAAGGAGAAGGAAGTGAAAGGGAGAGAAAGGGAAAGAAGGGCAATGAAGAGAGTAGAATAAAGATGAAAGAAAACCACCCATTGTAAGCTTTGAAACAGTACAGGGAGGAAACCTGTGGGATTCCTGAAAGAAGGGAAAGGATAAAGTGCGGGAAATTAGATGAAGAAGGCTTTGTGGATGCAAAGGGCGAGGAGGTTTGAAGCGAGAAAAAGAATGACATTAAAGATGCATGAGCATTTTTAAAGTTTGGCATGGGATGAAAACTGCTGTTTTCAAAGAGAAGTGCCTGTTAGGCAAGTGGTGATGCAGTCCAGTTTCTTAATCTTCACGACTGTTTCCCGTTGTGTAATTAGATGGGAAGGTGTTGCAGCTGTCATAACGAATACATGCAAACAGAGAAGTCGTACTTTATCTCTTCAATTCTTAGATGCCCACAATGCAGTTAGGGTGAGTGTGTTTTCACACATCATCTGAAACAAATAGATATGATAATGCTACATTATAAGATTCCAGTGAAGACTACATGTGAACAGGGACACATTTTGTAAAATATAAAACACAAATAAAAAAATCTACTACCACTACTTTCACTATGGTTGCAAATCTAAGGACCTAACTCTTCACGTTGAATAGATGCTCTGTTAAACCAAAAGACACCAGGTGTATCTTCGGAGGAGGAAGATAATTTTCTCTAGAGTGTCACAGCAAACTTTCTCCCCGGATAATTTCCCCTCTCATATTTAACTTTGCATAACTTGTGGCCATTGGGTACGTCCACACGTTGTCTAAGATAAACGTGGACCGCATTTTTGTCTTGAGAGGTGCTAATCTGCAATGAAAACATCTTCATATTAACAGCCTTGCTAATTAACTTCTGACATTGCCAGTGAGAAAGCTCACTGCTGTGGTGAACATGAGTGCTTATTTAAGTGATTATGCAGGCACTGCAGCTTTGTTTATTTTCTTTGAAGTAGTCAAGATGCTCTTTAGAAACATCTTCACTCTTTACTAAAAGTGAGAATAATTTTGTTACATTTCCATGCTCAGAAAATAGGTCCATGCTGGATGGAACTTAATTGAAATAGTGACAATCTGGCTTGACACTGCTAGAACAGAACATAAGATACAAAAGGAAGGGCTCAGGGGTAAGGATCAGATCTACTCTTGCCTGTATCCAACTTCACAAGTGCAAGAAAACTGTGAATGTCCTAAATACATTTTGGGAAAACTGTCCCTAGAAACAGCCCATAGTTTAGAGACTTGAAAAACAAATAAAATAAAAATCATCAACTCTATTCTTTTACTTAGTATAAACCAGCTCTTCTTTAAAAACAATTCAGTCAGTATTTATCTATCATTGTAACATTCTTTTTCCTTAATATAATCTTTCCTTAGAAATATCTCCTTATAAAATAAAAAATTATGAGGTGTAACTTCCACAAATGGCTGTAATAACACAGTACTGGTAATTATATCTTTAATACCCCTTAATATCTATCCCTCTCTATCTGTCTATCTGTCTGTCTATCTATCTATCTACATCTTTCAGTCTCTGACACGTTTTGTGGCATGTGGATTTTAACTATATGCTAAGCAGACAACACCATAGCAATAAGAAAAATGTTGCTGAATAAAACTAAGCCCAGGATATTGTGATACATCACTTTTTGGTCAGATCTCTCATGAACTCGAGAATCCCAGTGATATTGCTGTGAAGAACCTATGGGAGGCATACTTCTCCTCTTACAGTTGACACTGAAATGAGAACTGAAGCTGACATCTTTCTTCCTGGCAAGAAAAGTCAGGCAAGATCATGGAGCTGCTGGGTTTGGACTTCATGTCAGTACCCTTTCCAGCGCCTTTTGACCTGCTGCCTTTCCTCCAGAAAGTGGCTTATTGCCTTTGTCCCATCATTGGCTGTTTGTGACTGCCTCACTACGCCCTGCTCACTCTCCCTACTCAGAGAGACCCCTCTGCTCACTCCGGTAACTGCAGTGTAGTACAGAGAGCTGTAGCAGTAAGAATAGTCATAGCATTATGGTCATAAGAACTTGGATTTGGTGACTGATTTGAAGTTTGTTCTGCCCATAAGCGTTCATCATCTTATTTAATCTATATGGCACCTGTATGAAGCATATTTCTGACCATATTTACCAGACAGATTAAAATTCAGAAAAGTTATAACTTGCACAGTGGTAAAGGAAGAAACAGAAATGCTCAAGCTCAGTGTTTTGATTTGAACATAAAATACCCAAATGCTCTTTTCTGCTGGACTTGCAGAGAGCTTACAAGGTACTGGTAGAAGTGAGGGCATAGGTGGGCACCGATGAAAAGGCTCCAAGGTCTTCAGAAGCATTAAATCATGCCACAGAGGGAAAATACCATGTACACACATTATCATGGTTATTTATTCAAGTAATTTGATGAGAAACATATTTTTCATTCATACATTTTGGTGAAACTTGAAGCCCATATTAAAGTATTTCTAAGGCTCCTAAATAAATGAAATAGTCCAAAGGGCAATCTCCTAGGTGATGTTGCTAATAAATATCCTGCCATACGGTTTATGACATACTGAAAATATTTCAGTGGAAAATCTGCTGGAGAGACATATCAAGTAGCAAAAAGGCAATTAAAATTAAATTAAAAAGTAAAATAGTAGTGGAGTGATTTATGGTAAAATTGTATTTTAAAAAGCAGATTAAAGGATCTTGAAACCTCTTGCCAATGAAAAATAAGACAAATATAACAACAAAAATAAAAAAGATTAAAACTTCAAAAATGTGGAAAGAGAAATCTTTTTTTTTTTTTTTTTTTGTCTTTTTGAGACAGGGTCTCATTAAGTAGTTTAGACTAGGCTTGAACTCTCTTTGTAGCCCTAGCTGGCGTCAACTTTCAGCACTCCCCCCTGCCTCAGCCTCCGAGTGCTGTGATTACAGGCATGTGCCACAATGCCAGGTATGAAAAATCTGGAAATAGGCTCACCCATGAGCCCTTCTTCCAAGAGGAGATGGGAATGCTCTGAGCCACCCCACGGGAGGCCTCACTGAGCCTCTCAGAGATTTTTACCGCCAGTCGGGGGATACATGGGAGCGCACCAGACCTCTGCATGAGCAGGCAGAAAGCAAGAGACAGAATAAGAGGGGCTGAGACACAGTGATTGCGTTCATTCCGCAGGCTCTTCTAAGATCTCGGGGTACGTCCTGTGTTCTACACACATCTCCTACATGGCACAGAGCCACACTCTTGGTCCTATTGGGTTGTTTTAAATAAGGTAAACTGTGGAAGAAAGAAGGATCAAGGAAACGTCAACCGAAATGGTAGAACAGCTTAGCAGAGCTGCAGAAGGATCCAGTTGTGCTGAGGAGAGTGGAAATCTTCGGTTTAGTTAAAAGAACTGCAGATAAGAATTTCTAGAGATGGGAAGGATTTCCTAAAGACTTTTGAGCATTGTTATTAGAGAAAGGATTAGCTTAAACATTTTCCTGGATAAAAGAATTGCTATGGTTTGTGTCTGATGTCCCCACAAAGCCTCATGCAGTCATAGGGAGTGCTGCTTTCCAGAGGTGGCTGAATCTAGAGTTTGTGATTGATTCAGGGTCCAATGTGGGACCTAGGGTATAAATGCTCACATCTGCCATAGGGCAAGTAGCCTGAATACAACATAAGGAACAGAAAGAGGCTTGTCTCTCTCCCCTTTGCTCTTGCTGCTTTTGCTGTCTTCCGCCTCCATGAACTGTAGCCCTCTGCCATGTGCCACCCTGCCTTGGAGCCAGCTGATTATGGATGGAAACCTCCACAAACTGTGAGCTAAATAAAGCTTTCCCCCTGTCACTTTGGGTGTCAGGTATTTTGCCTCCACAATGAGAGAAATAACTAAGGCAAGAGTCGAAGACTGGTGTATGATACTTCCAGTAAGGTAAGATGCTTCCAGTGTTACTTGTGCTTTCTTCTCCCCTTGCCCCTTCAGCCAAAGTTCCAATCTCAATATTGAAAAAAAAATAAAGGTAAAGAGTAGTTATTGATTGGGAAGGACAGGAGAAGGAGACAGAATAGAAGCTTACACCCTTTCTTCCCTGACTGAAGTATGCCTTAGCATGTGGTAGCACAGCAATCTCGAAGTTAAAAGAAAACTAGTAAAAAGCCAGGTTCAGTGGTACATGCCTGTAATCCCAGGACTCAGGAGGCTGAAGCAAGAGGACAGTTGCAAGCTGGAGACCAGCCTGGGCTACCAGCCTGGGCTACCAAGTGAGTTTAAGGTCAGCCTGAATGGCATAATGAAGCCCTGTCTCAAAAAAGACAAAAGAAAAAAAAAAGATTTAAAAAAGTAAAAGAAAACTACTGACTAAAAAAGCCTTAGAGCATATGCTTTGTACATAAAGTTATGTTAGGGCTTTATAGTATCTAAGAGTACCAAGAAAATCCCTTGACAGGGACATGGGGGAAATTATCCCATTAAATAAATTTTGAAGAGAGTCTAAAAACCAAAAAATAAAGATGATTTATAAGGAAACCAAGCAGCCTTGTTTATAAGGAAACAAAGTAACCTTGTTTTTTTGTTTGTTCGCTTGTTTTTAAAGGTTTAGACAAATGTTGGGCCAGCATATGCCCGAGGAACACTGGAATTTTCCTCTTCAAACCTCCCTAGTTTTGAAATTTTTCTTCTCATTAGGATGGAAGCAACCACCTCAACATATTTTATATAGATTTTACACACCACACACTCATACACACATTTTTTATGTGATCAGAAAAAAGGTTAAAAAATGAACAAGAATATAGAAAATATTTTCATTCTTTATGCTTTACAAAATGAAGCTGGGGAAGATGCCTGGAAGGCTATCTGTATGGCACTATACTCCAATGGCTGAAATTGCTTCTCTGTTGTCATGATCCTATTATTTATTTCCTGGGACTTTTAATTTGGATTTCAATGCCATCAAAGTTGTGCTTTTGAAAATATGTATTGATTCATTCATCTATCAATATGGCTTTGAACTTCTATGTTTTAAAGAGATTTTTGTGGGAAATATATATTTTAAGACTCAGGAAGACATTGGAAGGTTTGCAGTCTGTTATTGTATTTGTATGATTCTGGCTGAACAATTTAAAATTATTAACTTTCCTTAAGACTATCACAAAACAGAAGATGGTGATCATTTTGAAAATGTCAGCCTAGTTTCTTTAATTTCACCAGATAAAACCTTCATATTCCATTCCTAACTCCAATATAAGTCACTGATACTTTGATACTGAATGATAACCCCTGCTCACAACCCTCTGGTGGCTGCTACCTGGCTGTGTATGAGGTAGCCCATTATTAAGTCACTTCTATCCCATGGACTCCCAGTGGAAAGGAGTCAGAACTCCTCTAAAATTCAACATATGATTTTAAAAATTCCATCTGAATTTTAAAATATGATTTCAAAAATCTTATCATTCAGAATTCTACAATACCTAGTTATCTGCCCATAAGTCATCTATTTGAAGAAATAGAACAGGTGATACAATTAGAAAAATTTAATAGGATGCAACAACTATCCATGCCAAGTATTCCTTATATTATAGTCAAGTACATTTGTGCAATAAATAGCTCAGTAATCTAGCTGCTTTCCAGGAAAATCTCAGAAAGAATAAAGAAAGCAAACGACTATCACAAAATCAAGACTGAAACCTTTGCTCGTTGACTAGGGCTGGTTTGCAGCTGGAGCATTATTAGTTTTGGTTAAACCGCATTGACCGAATGGTTTGGGGCTCCTCTTCCACATGCACACTCCACTTGGACCCAGTGATCTTTTCAGATGGAAGTCATCTCACACGACTCTCTTGCAGTGACTTCCCGTCACTCATGGAAAATAATGTGGACTTTGATTGCTCCGCGTCTGTACAAGAGTGACTCCGAAGAACTCAGCAACCTCATCTCCCACGAGCCTCTGACTTCCTCCTTGTTTTCTCGATGCACTGGCGAGCCCGCCAGTCCTCAGGCAGCCTGGGCTGACCAGTGCCAGGAGCTTCTCCGACTGTGCTGTCGGCTTAGAATGCCGCTCTTTCTGCACTGCTTCGGTACTCTGCTCTAATATCTTCTCCTGAAAAACGTATATTCTTAAAAATAGAGCACACTTTCCAAAACGTAGCCCAGCCCTGAAGCTCTCAGACGCCTTCACTTTCCTTCCTAGAAGTTGTATAAAAATCAGTGAAAACATTCATTGTCTTCTTTAGTTAGACTATAAGGATCATGAAAATAGAGATTTTTGTTTCTACAGCGTGACATTTTCTGTATCTACAATCAGGTCAAGGGCATAGTAAGTACCTTTTAGGTATCAGTGAAAGGCAAAAACAAATGCCCTGTCTTTTTCTACCACTGCCCTCCCTCTCACTCTCTTCCCACAAGTATTAGCTGCAAAACCCTTAAAAAAGAAAGGTCCTGTGCATGTGTGTGAGGTTATCAATAGAACCCCAGGGATATGCAGGTTATGTGCCCACTTCCATGGGGGGAGGGGGCTAGAAGTGCAGAGCTCTTCAGAAAAGTAAAGAAAGTAGGCTGCATCTCTAGGGCTTAGGAAAAGGAGGGCAAAGACTGTGGGGGAGCCTGTCCAGGTCTGCCATGTGACCCAGAGGGCTCCTGTAGAAAGCTTCCTGTGGTTCACAGCAGTCCCAGCCTAACTTTGAAACTCCACGAGGAGAGGAGGGGCATTTGAGGCAATGTCCTTTTCATGTCCTAGGCAACAGGGGAGCTTTGCACTGCATATGGAATATACTCTACAGCCCTTTCAGATATCCTGCCTCAGGAATGACTTTCTTGCTTAAACCAAAGACCTTGAAATGGAGACCTCATGTGTAAATGTGTGCAAATGTGAACTAAATTTATCCCATAAAAATTTTTAGGAAACAACCTTGCCATGGATACAAGCTGTTGAATATATTATCCATGGGGGTTAACAGGGTTTCCTTCTGCAGAAATAAATAAATGAAGAGGAAGCACTGAAGGGTTGACTACTCCAGATTTGTCTTTAATAACATTCCATTAAAAATGACAGAAAGGCACAGATCTCAACAGTAATTCAGCATCAGAGTGATGCTGGTACCTTTCAGGCTTATCTCCTCAGCTGAGACTTCTTTGCTTTGAATCACTTCTCTTCCTATAAGTCACTTTCCTCCATGTTTTTTTTTTTTTTTTTTTTTGAAACGTGTCTATATTTCCAGCTATGTGACCATGGCTCATTTGCCTTGATTAAGAGAAATTGGCATCCATTTTCCGATAAAGACTAGTGATTTTTGAACTTTTTAGATCAGAAGTTACATAAATCATCAGTACCATGCAAAAACCAGGAACGTGAATACAGGATTATATCAACTTTAATATCTAGCTAGTTTTTAGTAGTACAAGAGCACAGTATTAAAAATTAATGCCAGAGGCCTAGGCCAGTTCTTCATTTCCTACCTTGATACCATACTTATCATCTCTAAAGTTAGAAAAACAAAAAGGAACGAAGCCCTAAATGGTTTCTGAAAAGCTAGCCATGACCAGCTGTGCTTCCCCCACCTCAGTCTATCTCTGCCCATCTAAGTTATAACAAGAATTGTGTGAAGTCAGCAATGTTTTCTTAGATATGTTTCATTTGGTTTTTTAGCAGGTAGTGTTTGTGATGTGTGTATGTGTATGTGTGTACAAAGAGAAAGGAGGGGTAGTGTGCCATAACTGAGAGTTATAAATTCATGTTTGCAGGCAACATATTTGCGCTGTGAAGGCGGGATCAGAGCTGCTTAGCGCTCCTCTCTGATTTTCCCACCCTTGACCCTGTAATAGGAGAAGATGCACTCCCAAATAGGAAGACTTAACTTATGATCCACACAAATCCCACCCTCAGAGCGAGTTGAGGGCATAATGTTCAGGATCTTACACTGTACAAATGAGTTTGCATGCACAGATAAGGAGCAGCTACTTGTAAAATGTGTATTCTTTCCTATTTGCACTATACCTGTTTCTACCACTTACTAACTTGATGGATTTAATACTTTCTAAAGACAAATAGGCAAAGACTTAAAATATTAAGGGCTTTGGAAGTAAAATCTGCTAGCAAGATAAACCTGGAAAACATGAATGTAACAAAGGGGAAATTTTTCAAAATCCCCGTGTCTTACAGATGAAAAAGAAGCTGAAAGCACTGCCCACTCATCTAGCTTTACATTACCCTTCACCAGCTCATCTCAAAGTCCTACCTCCAGCCTGCTGAGTTCGTGTTTCAGACACTCACCTCACCGTTCAGACTCCTCTGCCTGCTCTTACACAGCTCTTACTCTGCCCTCCAACACAAGCGTTAATGGGCAGCCTCCTTGGCTAAGAAAACGGCACAACTTCAGACTTCATGCGATTCCAAGCCTGCTGGCTTAGACACAGGAAGCGTGATATTTCCTTGCCATTTCTAATAACTTTCACCTTGAAAGAGAACAGACAGCGCTTCTTCTTAGAAGGAGGTAGAAGAAAACTAGGTAAGAGATCACGACCAAGTAGCAGAAGCAGGGACGCTTCTTTTCTCGATTTTAGGTGAGGAAGGAAGAATCTGGGATCCTGGCGGTTTCAGTATCTTGTCTGTACGAGGGGAAGGGAATGGGAAGAGGAGTAGGGGAAAAAGGCATACAGAACCACACTGGTAATGGCGCAACGGCTATCTTTGGAGTCATGCACCGTTCCCCATTCCCGCCCTTTCACATCTGCTGCCTCTGTTTTCCCTTCTGTATGCATGCCTCAAAGAAAAAACAGGTGAAAGCAGCATGTTTAATTGAGGGCAACATAAACAGTTTTTGAAGAAATGACAAAAGTGTCACTTGGCTTGTGCCCTTTCCCTGCCACATCCAGTAAAAGCAGTGGAATAAAATGTGGGTTAACCCTTTCCCAGGTGTTTACTCTGACAGTGCTGGCTCTTCACAGTGACCTGTGGAGTGAAGGTCAGAGAAACTGCTCTTTCTTCAAACTTTAAGAAGCAGATGGAAAACTTCATTATGCTGTTTTCATCCTCACAAAGACTGAAGGTTTTCCTGCGATGAAGCTCTGAAAATACTAAAGGTTGCAATTTGCTGACTTCCCCAAATATGCAGAAGCTAAAATCTGTGGGGCCTTCAGCACAGCAGGATTCATTTGACAGGCATAAGGCAGCGAGAAATTTCTTTTGCTCCCAGACCACCTGATGGAATATTTTCCATAAGAGGACCTGAAAAATAGCAGCACTCTTCCATTAACTGTCCTAGTACCTAAGACTTGTCAGGACCAAGAAGAAAAATAAACAATAGACCAATTCATTTGAGAATAAGTGAAGAGAAGCGGGGTTCAGTTTTGTACGGACACGTAAACCATTTCACATATAGTAAAAGCAGATCCTTGCATCCCGAGTCCCAAATCCCACGGGTTACTTAGGTTGGGTCGAAAGAGTTTACTTTGAAATACAGTACACACTTAGAGTTGGAAACCGCACACAGAGAACTGTGAGCTGTATTTATCTGTTGTATAAAGTTCTATGAGAGAAACCAAGAGTTGCATCTATAGCAATCGGAGAAGACTGAAGGCAAAAGAGGACATCTGATCATGATATCCTTCTGGAATATGAAGAAACATTTGTCAAAATTTCTCAAATCATTTTTCAGATTTTTGAAAGCTATTGAACAAGTTACTGTTATCTTCGCAGTGTACCATGATATGAAAGGCACTGAAAAGTCTTCTTGTCCAGAAATATTATTACTAACTCACTCAAATACCAATTCCTACCTGTATAACACAAATAGCAGAGACTATTTTTCATGAAAACAGGAAATCCACTAACATTTATAGGATGCCCTACTTTGTTATGAAGAAAAGTTTAAAAGATATCCTCTTAAGCCAAGAGCCAAATGATGAGGCTAAGCCTACACAAACTTCACCAACTTCATGCTCAATTTTCCCTGTGTGAAACCCTTTTCCTTTCATAAGTGGCACTTCCTAACCGGAAGTCCAGAAAAATCTTCTATTTGAATTTTCTGAAATCAAAAATGGTTCACTGGAAATATATTACAGCTGAAATATATGAACTGATAGCCACTGGGACATATTCCATCAGAAATCTTAGTTTTCTTTTTCCAACTCAACCCTCATTTTACAAGATTTTATTTATGAATTGGCAATATTAAAAATTAATTCAATATAACTATCAATTTGCTATGAGGAAGAGAGAGTCATTCTGACTGATTTAAGAAAGGAAGATTTACTGTCAAGACACACATTGACTGATGCTAAACCTGGACAAAAATCTGCCACTGTATAAGGCAGCTGTATGATTCCTCTCTCTCTCTCCCTCTCTCTCTCTCTCTCTCTCTCTCTCTCTCTCTCTCTCTCTCTCTCTTTCTCTCTCTCTCTCTCTCCCTTAGCTACTAGTCTATCTTCCTTTTTTTCCCTCTCCCTTTCTGTTTTTATTACCTACAAGCCTATCCCTTTTTATTTTCTAGGACAAATACCAAAGACAGACATTGATTGATTATCAAATTATTCATTACCTTACTATGTAGAGCTTTGTATAAATTGAATATAGGCACTGTGCAGTGGCCCATTTGAGCTAGGTTGTAAATCTCTTTTTTGATCAAAAAGACCCCCACTTCAGCAACCTATAGAGATTTCTGTGGAAATGAATTGAGTAATATCATTTTAGTTCATAAAAGTTCTTGCGGTAGAACTATGAACTTTATGGTTTAGCCTATACAAAATTCAGGAGTAAGTAGACAATAAAAATTAGAATCTGTACATAGAATCCCCTCCCCTCTTTCCTAACATGGTAAAAGTAATTTACACATAGAAAACCTTTCCTGGATAGTCTCTCTGTCTCTAAATCCCCATATTACAATCAGTCCCATTTTCCAGACTGAAATTTCACTTTTCATAGCCTAGCTCTGAACTATGTCTCCCATTTATGGCCTCTTCTGTCCATTAGGAAACTCTTCTTTCTTTGTCTGGTTGTTAGGGACACCAGCCAATATTCATGTCTTTTCTTAGGTCCAGTTAAGCATGTTTGTCTTTACCTCCTCACCCTACTCCAGTCTACTTCTTTTTCTGCATATATATGCTTTAAATTACAAGTATGTGCCTTATTAATTAGCATTGGCATATATGGGAATGTGGATTGAGAACAGAATTAAAAAGGAAACAATGATTGATTTAGGTTTTTCTGGGAACAGAATGGTGTCTTTGAGGACTCTGCCATATGGTTTAGCCATATGGACAGATTGTACTTAATTTGACCAAGTGTGCTGGCCTGGTAGACACATAATCTGGGCTCTAAGCCCAGGTATGCTGGTAATAAACTACGTAACCTTGGGTGAAACACATAACTCCTCTGGGTTTCTATGTCAAGTAAATTCTGTTGTCTAGAATCTATATGATATCTGCAGTGTTTCAATTCCTCATACTGTGATGCTACAATAGATATTTTGTTCTAATTAGAGTTATCTTCAATTGTTTTGCTACAACCAGTAGCAGGTTAGGAATTAGCCTGACTTAAATTGGACATGTATGGCTGGGATCTATCATCAAGGTTCACTTCAGATGCATAGCAGGTTTTAATGATTTTTCTTCCTTTTCCTTCATAGGCCAGATGTTTCCTATGTCTCAATATATCTTTCTGCCTAAAGCATTGCTTTAGACAGAGTCTAAGGTACTTGAAACATTGGTAGAGGCCTTCAGTTGTGAAGGAGAACATCCATTTGCAGATAGTACTTCAGAAATGGCATTAACTTGGTCTTCTGGAGAGGTATAGTCCTTGACTCACACATGAAAGTGCCTGGCAGAACTGCCATTGTCATGAAGCAGCCTACCAGGCAACAACTTTGGAGTTTTGCTTTTTAATAGCATCTCTAATTCTGCTCCTCTTCAGAGCCAGTTCCTCAACAGTTCCTCTTTTCCCTACAAATTTTAAGACTTTAAGTTCACCACTCAGAAATCTATTTCAAGGAGAATTTTTTAACAAAATCTAGTTAATAGCAAGAATTACAGTTTTTCATGTTCTGGTAGTACCATCCTTGGAAAATGACACCGTTTACAGAAGTTGTACAATGGAAGGTATTTTTCTCTCCTGACTTGCTGAGCAGTGAGATAATTTAAAACTTATCTTTGATAATCTCCTCTACTATCACATTGGCAAAAGCCCCTAATATTCTCTAGATATTAATAGTGCAACAAGTCAACTTATCTTTAATCCTGGGTCTCACTATGCAATAGCAGCATATAAAGATGAATGAAAGGTGATGTCAACCATGACTCCTCCCATGGCAATCACAGGATCCAAGCAGCGTGCACGTGATATAAACAGATCATTAGTATCAGTAGAAGACATTGTGTGAATGGGTGCTGCACACCTCAAAAGAGAGAGAGAGCAAAAGAACCCTACCAGAAAACAAGAAATCAAATTTCTAATCTCAGTTTAGTGATTAGTTAAAGGTAAGATCTTCTATAAATGCACCCACTGTGTTGCCCAGACTTGTTCTAAAATATCAACAGCAGGAGGGGCTATCTGAACTTATAATCTGTCATGTGCTTTACAAATGTAAGATTTTGTTTATAGATCTTTTATTTAACCTCAGTGTTCTTGGCTTAGCCTTCTGACTTTTGACCCACTCTGAAAACTTAACATCAAAAATTGAACTCACAAATGATTTCACTGCCCACTTTCATTTCCCAGGGAAGATAAATGAAATTCACAAGTTTCAGTGGTTTATTTGCATACTTTCTTTGTTGTCCCCAAAGTGTTCATTCAACTATAGTGAACCTAAAGACAAGTAAGGGTAAAGCTCAGAAAAATACAAATGTCCAATAACCCAAAGGCTATCACATTAACCTTTCTAAGTCCAGTCCTATGGGAGGGAAACCTCTGTGTCAATCTTAACAAAAGGAAGCAGAAATTCTTTCTCGATTTTCTTTCTTTGTCATGAATATGAGTGAATTTCACGCTAGCCATCCTTATTTATAACACTCCTACCTTCTTAAAGGCATCACCCATTCCTTCACAGATTGTATATTTGTGGTCTTTGCTTTATTCTGAGAGGCCAGAACACTTTTAATGCCCACTGTTATTGGCTCTGCCACCAAGATAATTTCTCTTATAAGGAACTTAACACTGAGCACTGTTTCCAGACTATAATCACTTTAAGGACATTTAAGAAGGATGGAGTTATGATAGAGATATAAATAGTATTTTATTTGAGATTCTCATGTAGGCTACCAGTAGTTCTAAAGATGTTTTACAGACTAGCTATAGGGATAGACAGAAATTCAAATGTTCTTCATTTATAGGATAGGGTAAAGAATATTGTTTATGGCTCATGGAACCAAACAATGGAAATACAAGTTTAGCTACAAAATCCTCATAAAGAAATGACTAGTAAAAATTTGGGAATAGATTTATAATCATATTGAGTTGGAAAAAATAGGAGATGGTCTGAATGAGCAGAACTGATATCTAGTCTAACATGAAATCAATAGTGTCTACATTTGATAAAAGCTATTAACATCAGTATAAACATCATAGCAAGGTATATGGAGCAAAGCAGCACAATATTTAAAACAGAAACTACTTAAAGTAGAAAATGGGATTCTGAGAGGGATCTAAAGCAAGGATTTTTCTATACTTTAGTATTTTCAGCTACGTCTATCTATTATATTGAGTGTGTACATGTGTGCGCGCACACACACACACACACACACATACACACACACCCTAAAAATAAAATTTTCCTCCTTCCATGTAACATAACGTTAAGTTGGAGTTTTTACAATGTCCCTAGTATATGTTACTTGGATACTTTATTTTTCGCTCAATTCTCCAGCTTAGGGGTTGAATGAGTGAATAATTGAATATGTAATAGAATGAAAAATAATGATGATACTTGTGACTTCCATCCCAAATCTATAGCTCTCAAGCACTTACACCTGCTAAGAATCCAGACCCATGATAGGTAGCTGAGGGGCAACTACTTGACATTTTGAACCCTGGCTACAAACCGTCCACACAATGGAGTTTTTCATTTGAAGATTATCGATTCCAAAGGGTCGATTTTCATAAAATATGCTGAAAGGACAATGAGGAATAACACTTCTGTGCAATTTTAGGTCCTGATTTTACTATAATTATTTCAAATGTTGATTGCTGAGCTTTACTACAGTTTTCTAATGCATTTGAATATTCTAGAATTCTGAAATAAGAAGCACAATAATCACTTCTATTTCAGAGAAGTCATTTTATAAGAAATGAATAAAAGCATATGAAAATCAATCTGTGGTAAAAAGAAATCATTTAACAGACTCTTAGAATAAAGAATAAGGACTTTTTTTGGTTACCATAGCGGCAGGGATTTTTAAATACTCTTCATACAGATTTCAACATTATAGTAATCAGCGTTTCCCATTGTGTTTCAAGGTATTAAAAGTAACACAGAGTGTTACAAGCTTAGATTGCCATTTAAATTTAAATATTAAGAAATGTTATGAATCAAAGGTTAATTTATATGTTCAATGGGTTATATATTATGTGAGATGCTATAGGGGCAGCCATTTCACCATTAACATCAAATAACATAGATAACCTCCACTTAACTTTCAAGCCTGGAGTGACTGTGTATGGGGGGTAGTCAGTGAGGGAGGAAGACAGGGTTTAACTTTTTAGTTTGTTACCTATAAACCTTACAGCATTTATGCTGATTACAGGGTAGATGACAGGAGATATTACAGTTGTACAAGTTTTCTTGAAGTCTTTCTCTAAAGTTCTATTAAAACTCATTGGCCAAAGGACAAGAAACAATAAACCAATAGAGCTAGTTTTGTCTCCTAGCCTCAGAGGATATAAGGATGTTCTGTGGGGAATGTAGTAGACTGAGGGAATACTAGAAGAAGGAAAAGGATAACTAGGACACAAAATCATATTGTCATAGTTGAAGGAAAAAGAAACAGCATTCAGAATCGACATTATTTATTTCTCCTACTCAGAGTCATACATCTGGCTGGCACTTAGCAAATTTTAAATTCTGATTAGAAGTAATGCTGAGATGAGTCTCGTTTTCCTGGTTTCTATTTTCCACCTGGAAGAACTTTCAGTATACCTTGGTGATCTGACTCTCTGAGGCTGAGTTATTTCAGTATCAGGTGATATTCATGGATCCATATTTCTTGATTTGAAGAGGGTAATCTATTTAAAAATTTCAAGGTACAGGAATTTATTCTTCCTCCATCTTGAAAAATATAAAGCTGCAATTATAAATAAGTATGCTATTCTGTAGGTTTAACTGTTCTATTATGTGGTCAGTCTCAATGCCTGGACACCGGGGATAGAGGAAGTTAAACAGAGACACAACAAGCAGAAAGTTAGCCTGTCCTTTAGCCATTTTTGTAGAGCTTTGTCTCCATTTAATGTTATTAATGATAACAAAGCCATTCCGTCTTCATAGCAAACGGGTTACCTGTCCACTACGCATTATTTCTTAATTGTATAAGGATTCATGAGGGTAACCAAAGGGTATGCATATTACTATTAACCTTTCATAGCCATAGAAAGAGGTATTTTTTTTTTGTTTATGGCTCATGGAACCAAACAATGGAAATACAAGTTTAGCTACAAAATCCTCATAAAGAAATGACTAGTAAAAAAAAAAAAAAAAAAAAAAGAAATGACTAGTAAAATTCTGGGAATAGATTTATAATCATATTGAGTTGGAAAAAATAGGAGATGGTCTGAACAAGCAGAACTGATATCTAGTCTAACATGAAATCAATAGTGTCTACATTTGATAAGAGCTATTAACATAAATGGGTGCATAAGTGAGATGCCACATGAGAAAATATAATACACTTCCAAGTTTCCGATCTCAGACAAGGAGACTACAGAATTATACATGTCTTTATAATGGCATAGTAGGAAGCCTATGGACTTGTTTATAGTTGTTAGGGTGTGACATTAAGATCTGGTTTAGAATAAAGCATACTTTTCTACTTAACTCTGAAGGTCAAAGGCTGTGTGGAGGACTTGGAGAAGCTGAACCATCCAGACCATGTAATACAGTGAATGTGAGAATGAGTGTAACCCAATCACGTGGATGAACCAAACCTATGTGTAAAGGACCTGCAGTGAACAGATAGTGTGGCTGCTACCTACGTCCTTAGCTAATTACCTCTTTGAATGTGAAGAAGACCTTCCTCGGGTGTACCACAAAGACAAAGCTGTATATTTTGCACATGACTTTAACCCTAAAAACTTTATTTTACTGTAAGTCTCTCATAAGCAATCCACTAAGAAGGATTTGAGAGGACCAAGAACTACACTGCATTCACTGCTATTTGCTTTGTCGGTTCAGGTGGCATTCAGAGAGCTTTTCAGGTGCCAGACATACACCAGTATAACTTTTTTTCATTTCTATGGAGGTTCTATCCCCACAGATCCAGAAAAGTTGAAGACATAGCCCTTATGCTATGGAGATCATTCATGATAATAAAAAGAAAGCCTAGAAAAGATATCAAAAATCTTTATTTCCCAGATTTAAAAAAACACTAAAAACTTAAGCGACAAGCCCCAGGTGACAGGCTCAGGGACAGACATGAACTGAAATCCTCACAGGAGCCCATCCTCAGAGCTGTGGACTTCCCAGAGGGCTAAAAAACTGTAGCAAGAAAGATGTCGTGATTCTGAGTACCATGCAATATGCTCCCCCTCATTTTCTGAGAAGTCTATAAAAGAAGAAAATGCTGTCACTCTTCCTAGTGAAGAGACTATTGCATCTAAATTGAAAATGAGTACAAGGCTGTTGAGATATACGGATAGAAGATGCAGAGTAAAAAAAAATGCGACTGTAAAAACTATAAAAAATCTATAAAACTCTAAGTCTCTAAGAATTATTAATAATTTTCTAACTACAGTCACTAAAATCTTGAGGATACTATGTAGGTCTCCAGGATTATGCATCACTGGGATGGTAAATGTAACTTGCTCTGAGTAAAACATGGTAATGAGGTAGTTAGCAGGCATCACACATATGATAGAATATTTTTACTATAAAGAATTCTGGGCCAGGGATATGGCTCAGTGACACAAGCACCTTCCTGGCAAGTGCAGGGTCCTGAGTTCAATTCCCAGTATCAAATATAAAATAATATAAAATAAAATAATAAAAATAATTCTGCATGATTATTTTTAAATGAACTTTATTGACACATGGAGTTTTTATGGAAGACAAAATGACAAGTTTTCTTACACAGGGGATCATATGCAATATATTTTGTATTGATTTACCTAAAATCTAAATGATAAGTTTGAGTTTGATCAAATACCATTTTCATACTTTTATCTTATTCTTTTCAACTTTATCCTGCAAACATCTCCTTGGAATAGAAACCTCAGTGGAAAATAAGGGGTTAAGACGTACTATGAGAATCGATACAGATCAACAAATTTCTCTATACACTTGTTTCTTTGCATATAACAGAAATAAAATAGCAAACAATGAACTTTCAGAAGTAAGTACACATCCTTTGAGCCTGTAGGGGATAAAAGCACAGCATTGCACTTTTGCCCATCTCTTTGATTTTAAATTCATTATTTTTCTTCAGCAATGTACCACCAGTCACCACTTTTGCTTTTTTTCCATCCTTTTGCATTTCTAGAATCCACAATTCCATGGCCATAATGGACTCCTTGCTTTTTGGCTCAGTCTAATTTATCTTTCTTAATGTGTAGCATGTCTGCCAGCACATAATCTTCCAAAAGCAAGCTTCTTCAACAATGCTTCAGCGTATGTGCTATTTCTCTTTATCACCTACCTGGGTATCTATCTATAAACCCATCTCACTATCCATTGTACTTTTGTTGCAGACACAGATACCTAAAATATAATACAACAATTGACTTGCTATCTCTTGGAAGCTAAAGAAGCCTTCTGTCTGATGTTTCTTTTCTGGTTCCAACAGAAATCCCTGCAGAGCCACCGGACAGAAGGGAGAGACCCTCCTTCTGTTCCTCTCTCTGGTTTTCTGCCCGAAATCATGAACAGTTTTAGCAAGTAAATCATAGATTCAAAACCAGCATCTTTATATGTGCTTATTCCTACATGTCTTACTATGTTTGAGATATGTGTGCGCTGAAATGCAAAAGAGCTGGGTGGTAGGAAGCTTCTCTCCGAGTTCCAGAGTTTGACAGGGAAAGGGAAGGGCAGAGCACAGAGGCACAAAGGATCTTGGGTAGTGTTGCTGAATAGAAAATGTACACATGTGCTCTCTTCTCAGTCCTTAAAGCTGTGCTCATTATCCTGGCCACTGGGAAAAACATAGTTCCATTATTTCTTTATCACTTCAAACTTACTGTATATGTATTGAGAATTAATTTCAAGGCAGAGTTTCACTTTATTTTCTATTTTTCTTCATGTTGGAGATAGAAGCAATTTTAAAGTTGGGCTTAATTAAGCACTTACATCTTATAAAAATTAACAAGAGCTTATCTAGAGGTACTGTTTTATTTTCTGGTATAGTTAGAGCTTCCCCTTCTGTGTCTGGTTTTTGTGGCAAGGAGCAGAAAGAGATAGAGTCTATCTTTGTAGAGCTATTCAACACTGTGCAATGTCTAACTGCATATACAGGTAATGTCAATCACTTTTAGGGCTTTTGAGGAAATGAATCTACAGAATGGGGAAAGCATGGAAAGAAAATTGTTTCTGTTTCTGTTTTTGATTTTTAATTTCAGGCAGCAGGAATGATAATCTTATGCAAATGACTCAGGACCCATAATCCAGGTAAGTATCATCCTTCACACTTTTCTTGGTCTCCATCATCCAACTGTTCTGCCCTTTTTATCCCTAGGGAATGGCTACCCACAGGAACTTGAACAGAGACATAAGGAAAAGTGGGAGCTTGATGACTGAATTATTCTAAAAACTTTAGCTATGGGTGGATGAAGGATTACTACAGACACGCAGAAAGGTCTGTACAGCCCTTGGAAGACAATTCGTATACTGAAAATAAAATTGATGTGAACAAATCCTTAGCAAATATTGTGCAAAAATGGACAAAGGACACTGCAGAACAAAGCAGAACTGTGATCAGTCTTTCAGTATTCACGGACGGATGAAGTTAAAAGGGGCCGGGGACACAGCTCAGTGGCACGGCGTCTGCCTGGCAAAGGCAAGATTCTGAGTACATTTCCCAGTACCAAAAAAAAAAGTTTATAGTGAAAAAAAGTTGCTATAAATTCAGAAATATTTAAACAAATTTGAGTTTGACTGATTTGAACTACACCAGTGGTAAATAACAGCATAGCATCTATTAGTTGGGCTTGTTCTTTATTCTACATATAGACGTTTCTAGGTGTGTATATGATTTTTGAGACCCTGCAACATATTCCTGGTTTTCCAGGTGTACAAACCACTGGACCAAGGAACAGATCGGAATTGGACCAACTTAAGAGCAGAGATCCAGAGATCCGCCTCTGCAGCTGATTGTACATAAGGCATGTAGAATCATGAGAGGCCTGTGATTAAAAAGAGAAACTAAGTACCTGTGGAGAAGTCCAGTCTAGCTCTGGGAAGGCTCACAGTCACAGAGCCCTCGGCACACCTCAGGAAACCAGAAGCCAGAGGAAAAGCAACCGGCTTGCTGCAACTACAGCCACACGTCAAGAAAGCACTGAGCCTGACAGCTCAGGAAAATGACCGACTTCTTGCAGACTCAGACAAAAAGGCTTCACTGAGGCCTAGGGAAAGTGTCTCTAATAAGGCCATCTGTTAGCTGTGTCACCCGAGTCAAGCTCAGCAATTCCTCATTCCCTCTCTTCCCACCTCCCACCCTGAAGCCAGCCATTAAGGAAGCAGGGACTGAAGGAAACGAAGTTGTTGGCTTCAGTAAATACTACTGAGCTCCAGAGAGAAGTGTGGTCCTGTTATTCAGGCTCCTGTGTCCAAGACACACTTTGATCACATCTATTTAGCAGAGAGGTAAAGAAACAAAGCGTCTGGCTCTGCAGCAGCACTCAGTCCTCCTTCCTTGCTCAGGCAAAGGTATCAGAGCAGAAGAAAGGGCTTGGCTACTCTTCCCGGGAGCTACAGCCTGCACCAAATGGTGCATGAGACACGGGCTAATCTCACAGAAGGAAGTGCTGGTCAAGTCTTCAGGGGTCTTGGAGTTTACTCTAGTCTCCCAGTAACTGGATTTGTAACAGAAACTGTGTCACATACACTTCCAGCAGTGATGTGTTATGTCTAAAGTGGAGAAAATTCTCTTCATCTCATCACAGATTGTGTATAAAATTCACAAAATAAAAGGCCAAGCTACCCTCTAGAAGCAATATGCTCATTGTGGGGAGAAGAAAGCTTTCAGGTTTCCTGCATCCATCTTAACAAAAATCGAAAGAAAACACAACAAATAATATACTTTAATATCTGATTGTTCACCCCATGCATAAAGATATTAATCCACTCTAAAATGATGAAAGTTAATGTATTGAACACATTTTTCATATATTTTGTGAACTAAAGTAATATCTTTAATATTTCAAAAAATTGATAACACCCATAACTACATCACTGTAGTGCAAATATAGCTATTTTAAATGACAAGGCAAGCATAGAAATATGTAATAAAAACTATGCTCATATTCCTGAGACCTAAAATAAAGTTTCATCAGGGCAGAAGGTAAATCACGCATAAAATTACTCGTAGGTGCAGCTAACAATATGACTCTCTGGCAACCAAACTGATTACTAATGATAATTGATGCTGAACTCCAGAGAAAGATGAACTCTATTCGCTTAACAAAGAAAAATAAAGTAGAAGCCAAAACAGAGACTTAGAACTCACTATTATCCACTAAAGGAGACCAGGGAAGATCATAGGAGACTGTAGTTTACCCTAGAGAGTGCTATATTTTCTACTGATTTTTCAAGAGTGTAAGTCTTCTAAAAAGTGCTCTTGAGAAAGTTGTCCATGTTGAATGGAGTGGGAAGTCCCTTCAGTAATGACTTGAGATATATACATTTCACTGAATGAGTCAGTGGAAATGTAACTGGGTCCCAGTTCTCATACATTTATTCATATTAAAAGGGACTTCTGCCAAACCATGAAATTAAAACTTTAGAAGGTGAATAGAAACATTAGAACAAAACTGTAAAATTGTGAATTTTATAAATTATAGTGACAGGTATCCATCAAAGTAGTTCCTTGACACAGACTTATCATGATAGCACTATTGATGTGACTCAACCAGGGAATCTTCTCTCCTCTGAGATCAAGTTTCCTCCAAAGAGAAATGGCTGATAGTTGCTGTCTGGAAATTCAGCCACACTTGCATCCCCTGTAGCAGCTCCAGTGGAGAAGATAAGTAGATACTCTAGATAAGGTTCCTTCTTTGTAACAGGCACTGCCTAAGGGCTTCAAATGTTAAATCAATATTGATCACTGTAGAGACTGGCAATCTCTCAAGAAGGAGAAAGGTATTTGGAAATGAAAATACTGATAATTGAGACCCAATAAGGTAACGGAAACCATCCACTTGCTACGGTAATTACCAGCGGCATTCTAAACAACGTGTTCAGATTGTTTATCTCAGTGTATTTTCAGGAAAATCTCCTTTCCAAAGAAGTGTGGCTGGTGTGGACTTAGCCAAAATTATGTGTAAGCAATTTTGCTTTCTCTGTGACGCACTTTCCACTTTACATATGCTCATTTCACCTGTTTCTCTTTCTATTCCCCAGTTCTCAGCTGTCATCATTCTAAACCTATAAAATAATTTTTCCAATTTTTTATAATAAAAATCATTTCTATAAACTCATCCCCTACAACTCAATTTACATGAAGATAATCTCCACTGTGTGCACTTTCCAAGCCAGGAAGGCCAGCACAGTGGTTAACTCAGTGCCCAACATATAGGAGGTACTCTATAACTTTTTGTTGTCTAAAAATACGAATAATATTTCATTAGTGCTGAATCACTATTGTGTTTTACTATGTGTTTGCTTTGATAAAACATGATAGTCATTCAAACCTAAAGTCTATTCCCATTTTAGGCCATTCTTTTATAATGGTTTTTGGGCTTGGAATGCTACACAGGATCAATAACTACTTAGGAAATACGAAAGATATATGTATTGATGGGTGAAGAACAGAGATCACTGTAGAGCGACAGCAGACATCTAATCCAGCAACATTACCATTAGAATATAAAAGACAGGGGGTGAGTCTACAAGTTAGTCAGCCATGCACTTGCCAACTTATTAACTTCTCATATTCTTTTGCTGAAACATAGAATCCAGACTTTCACCCTAAATATTTTCTATGAGTGGCTCTAATTTGTAAATTTCATATATCCCAAGTGTACTTTTGTTTTTCACATTCTGGAATTAATCTGTGTCAATGAAGATCAGCAAATGAAACAACTAGAAAGGCCTTCTCAATCTTATATCAATGCCTGGTTTCATCCCAAGGACAGGAAATAGTAACTGAAATGTCAAACTATCTCTGACTAGAATTAAATAACTACAGAAGTCATGATGAAAATGTTGCCACCTGCCATCAAAGTTTAGAGAAGAATCTGAGATGTGTATTATTTTGTTTATTTCAACTTATAAGCAGCAAAGAAGCAGACTTTAATACAGGTAGCTAACCTGGCACCAAAGAATAGAGTATGTGGCTATGATTACAAACATTTTGGCATGCAGGCCTATAAATAATCATGAATAACTTTTTTGGCTTGTACTCCCATGTCTATTACGTCTGAGATGGCCACAAATAAAATAGAAAAATGTTATTTAACTCCCCTTGAATTTGAAGAGCTCTGAATTATTCCACATGGGTAAAAAATATGGCAACAGATACTCAGCAGCATCTCAGTAATGCAGGGCATCTTCATGGTCCAAACATGGCCTAGAGTAAGGGCTTAGGAAGTATACACAGAGGTTAATCAAAAATGTTACAGTCACTATCCAGTGAGCAAGTAATCAGTACGTGCAGATTGGCATGGGTATACCCGGAGCACATCAGATTTAACAACTGGATGCACAGAACAATCTCTTACATGCTGTGTGATATTTGGGCTGTTATCTCTTATATCGTTGTGAAAAGCGAGTGTGAACTGATGGAGGTGTTAAAACAGCCAAAGGAATTTGAGTGATGCCATCACTTAAATGACATGCCTGGGGTGAGACCCATGGAGGAATATGACGAAGGGTGAGAGCAGGGATAAAACCTCCTGCAAATAACTGTGGAGAGATCATAAATGATTCTTACCCACTTAATGCAACATGGTTAGTAATATGCATATTTTTTCTTGCGATGCTAACTTAACTTGATCTGCTTATTCTTTGCAGTTAAACAAAGACTTGGGGCTACTGTTAAGTGCTGTGCCCTGAGGATGCATAAGACAAGTTCTTCCCTGAAAGAGTCAAGTTAGTCATAAGAAAAGCAGACAGCTAAAAGATTTAATTCAATATATACCTATAATCAAAGAAAAATAGATAGGACGCAGAAGCACACTGAGGAAGGTGTACATAACAATGTGGGGCTTGAGGTTGATAAGGAAGTTCATAATCACAGGAACTTCTCCAGAATGTGAAAGCCAGAAGGACATTCAAAAATGAGAAAGAAGCTGTTTTACACAAAGGAAAACACAGGAAGTATATTGGGAAGCAGCATGGCATTTGTGACATGGAAAGAAGTGAACCGGATTCATTAGAATCCAAATACAAGCCGTCGGTGTCAGGGTTAGGATGTGTAGCTATGGGAGAGGAACATAGCAGGAAAGCACGGGCCAATAGGCCATGCAAGCACTGATCCACTCTGAGAACAAAACAAAGGGTTTGAGGGAAGTGAATGAGAAGGTCAGAGGTCAGATGCATATTTTAGAAAATTTCTCTAGCACGCAGTCAGGGAGAATGAGTTTGGTAAGTGCCTCAGTTCCAAAGAAGTCACAAGTCCAAATATACTCAGTCCAATGAATGGTGAGGAGCTCTAGACTTTGGCAAGGTGTTAATGGAACCTAACATGGATACACATGTGACACTCAAGTAAAATCAATGGAAATTCATTCTAAGGTTTCACGGATACAAAAGGGAGAGAAAAGAACAAAGTATCACTTTTCTATTTCTAATTTTCTTCACAGAAGATAGAAAAGTAAATAACCTGATTTATAGAATCTAGGATAAGAAGAGAACCTAAATATGCCACGGCAAGTTTTTTTTTTTAGGAGTGCAATACGCTAGGAGATATCCCATGCTAAGTTGATAGAAAAAGTTTACCTACATTTTTTTGTTAGGAACAAAGCTCCAGTGTCCCTCTCCATTCCAGTATTAAGCACAAAGAATTGCAGGCAGACATGCAGCTTTGTGCATAGTCAGGTAATAGTTCCTTCACAATATATCCCACGTTCAGCTCACTGTACTCACGGACACATCAGCAAGGTTTTATTTCAGGACTAGTACATTTACACAAATATGCCAATGGGGGGAATAGAAAAGTGATGGAACTTTATGGGTCTGAAATCCTGGACCGTATCATTGAATGGTTTACTATATCCTGCTTCATTTCATCTTCAATGAAAAGTTTCTGGAAACCTCCACACCCTTGAGAAAAGATTCCTTGAATCAAAAAGAAGATGACTCAAATCAACTACCACTTGTAGCCTCGTTCCCCATTTCTGTTATCTTTCATCTCCTTCAGGTCAAAATAAAATATGGACTAGATACAGACAGACAGACAGACACAGAGACAGAGACAGAGAAACAGAGGGAGAAGCAGAAAGAGAACATTGATATGAGATTGCAAACATACAAAAATTAAATTATTCTTTTTTTGTAATTATATTAATGAATGTTTTTTATTATTATTATTTTAAAAGTAGAAGATTGAAGACATATTAACAAACAGACACAAAGTAGCAAAACTTACATTGCATACAATCATCACAATTATGTAGGTATTTTGAAATTACCCTCACAGGAACAGTTTGGAGAGTGGTATACCAAGGAGTGAAATTATTGAGCCAGGTGGAAACAGTGGAAGAAATTGACTTTCCAGTAGAAAATTAAATTAGAGCAGTCTTAAGTGTGATAAAATTGCAGAACTTCTCATCCCCCCAAACCAAGGAAACTCAACTTTTTTGAACACATGTTTCACCTATGTCTCTCATATTGGACTTATTTCTTCAGTGCCTCCTAATCACACTTGTTTTTTCAGTGATTTGAGGTTCTTACTTTAACCAGCCCATTTTTAAGCTTCCATATACAGTATGATTAGCTTCTTTAGAATAAAGATTATCGATTTTTTTGTTTATTTAACAAATATATCCTGAAGGACTAATATGTATCAGGTAGTGTGTCAGACACTGGAGAGACGCTGGGTGTGGAAAGCAGGTAGAGTTTTTGTTCTCACGAGTCTGAAGCAGAGGTGTGGGAGAGGAGAGTGTGTGTGGACGGAAAAGTGAAAGAATCACGCTTAGACAGCTGACTAGAAGAGAAGGTATGGGATGAAGGGACGAATGACACTGCAATCACATTAGAATATTTTAAATCAGAAGGTAGAGAAAGTTCCTTCCTCCAAGGAAGAATCATTTACTGAAAGAGTTGGGAACATCAAGGTCAATATCTTTTATCCATGTGTCTGTGTATTCTTGGCACCATGTAGGAGAAGTCTGAGCACACCCCTAGTGCTTCTGAAATGTTGATTACTTGATGGCTTTTAATGAGAACAAAGACACGGGGGTCGGATGTCTTTTCACTTGTACTTACAGGACCTGATGCAGGTAAAAAGTTAGTAAGAGCTTCAGAGGTGTCAGAAGTGTTAGATCTGTAACCTGCACATCATCTTTATGCTTAGAGGAAGAAAAGTGGCAGAAAATGTTGCTGTCCAGACTTCAAAGCTACAAGGAAAAGAAATGAGTTGGAAAAGAGAACTATAAAACAAAAGGCAAAATATATAATAATAGGATCACTATTTTCTGCATGTCGTTTGTCCTATTTTCTGAAAGCAGGCACATTTTGAGTGAAAACAGGTTTTATGTCCCAGCAATAAAGAGGTATAACTATAAAAATATGTGTCATATCAGCAGGCATGTCTCTAAATAGAATGTTTTACCAAGTTTCCCAAGAGCCATCCGAGGCCCTTTAAATTATGGGGTATATGAGCTTCCCTGCAGGCAGCCTTTGAACTACAACTCATTGTTAATCCAGAGCAGAGTGAGAAATGAACCTTTTAAAAATGAAGGGTGTGTGTTCTTCACTCTCAGCATTTCTAGGTTTCTCTCTTAAATGGAGGCCAGCATTGAGTGCGGTAAGGGATATACAATCAGTACGGGTCAAGTGAAGTTTAATAATTTTGATTGCACTTATTTAGGCAAATAAATTTATTTTAGAGGGGAAACAATGCTCTTACCATTTAACTCAGACCTTCCCATGTCTTCCTGTTAAGTGTGACCTAGTGCAAAGCTATCAAAAAGTGCCAGGATTCTCTTAAGTGGACAAAGCAATGGAATATGTAATTTGGAGGAGCAGATGATCCAAAAATCACCCTTATTTGGATTGGTAAGAACATTTTCAGATTATATTTTTCTCACGTTAATATTAGGACTCAATGGCAATCCTTCAGAATCTATTATCTGGGTTAGCATAAGCCTAGACACCCAGGTCTTCAGAAGGATGCAACCTGCTGTTCCCTATGCTGCGGGTAACCACTGATGTGGATAGTCCATGGTAGGGTGCGTTTTGCATGTATTCTTGCCTTCTAGGACTACTCTGCAGCACGGTAATAGGAAGAGGGAAATCTCACAGGGTTTTCTCTTGGATTAGGCCTGTGAAGAAAGTCCTGATTCACAAAAATATTAAAGTACTGTTATACAAAATAGCAAAAATTTAGAGATAACTTCATACCCAACAATCAAGGACCAGTCAAACAAATTAAAATATATCCATGTGATTTGTTCTCACAGTATTTAAATAGCATCTATAGATAATATTAATGACTTGGAAATAACTTATGCTATACACCATAAAAAGAAAAATATCAAGTAACAGACAATATGGTATTATCATCATTATGTGTTTAAAAGCACAACTGCTGGAATTTAGCTATGTGCATTTGGACAGTGATTTCATCAGTTATCAGACATTTGGTAGAAGCTCCCTCTTTTTGCAGAGGCTTAGTTTCTTGATGAGCACAATGTCCATCCTAACTGTTCCTGTCACAGTGTCATTATGGGGATGACGAGTGCCTTTTGTATTCATAAAGTACCTGGAAGATAGCACACCAAAGTATACTTTTTATTTATTTTAAATCTGTATAACTACGTGTGTGTTATTCCTTCATATCTAGATATTAGTCTGTCCTGTTGAAACTTACCCATAAGCCCTTAGTTTGTCTCTAAGATACAGCTTATGTGTCACCTATACAAATTATGAAGCTTTTTCTCATGGTCATATCTCACAGGACAAAACTGATAACCCCTTTCTTTGCGTTGTGAAAGCATTTCACCGTGAACCCTATTCTGACATCTAGGCCATAGTGTGCTAACCAGTGTACGTCTCTTTTACAACGAAAACATGAATTCTTAGGCTCAAGGGGCATGTCATATTGCTGTAGCATCCCCATAGCTTACCAAGTACAGTATAGAATAAAAGTTCAGTGTGTGCCCTGTGAATGTAAGAATGCATGCAATTTACATCCTGTGAGTGAATCAGGCAGAAAGGGAAGATGAAACACCAGTTTATTTCCCTATGACTTTCAAAGGTTCTGGTGTGCTTCCTTCATCCATACAAAAAAGTATTCTCAGTCTGTATTTCATGACTCAAAATTCTTATTTCATGTTTCATTGTTGCCTTTCTTCTAAGCATATCACTTGTCCTGATAATTGCCACAGGATGCATAACAGAAGAAAACACGAACACAGGAGTCCAAAGCTCAAGCTCTATTGCTACTGTGACCACCATGACTTTGAACAAGTGAATTAGCTTCTTACAACAGGACTGATAAGGCACACGCTTCCCCCATTTACTTTACAGTGTTATTTTAGGAATCAAATTAGAGAATGCGTGTGAAAGGGTTTCAGAAAACGGCACACA
Organism: Dinomys branickii; assembly: GCA_004027595.1. Taxonomy (NCBI): domain Eukaryota; kingdom Metazoa; phylum Chordata; class Mammalia; order Rodentia; family Dinomyidae; genus Dinomys; species Dinomys branickii. The sequence goes on from PVLD010002968.1 coordinate 47,153, forward strand.
AAAGTAAGACAGCCATTAGTTCTTTTGCTGGTGAAGCCTGGCTCATTTAAAAGTTCATATTTAATCACAGACCTTTTACAAATTTATGGTAGCCTATAATTCTTTGACAAAATTAAGGACATCCTTTCTCTGTTTCTCATTGTTTCACTTTACAGAGAAGCTGTAGGAAAAGATGGAGGTACTTAAAATTGTTAAATATACCTCCTGCGTAACACACTGAAAACTGACATTATGATTTAAATCAATACTTAAATATATAAACACTTATTTGTTCTACTTATAAAGCATCACTCCCAATTATATTAAAAGGACCACATAATTCTGGCTCCCTTCACAGCATCTTTCCCCCATTTTACGGACAAACTATGACACAGTTGGGTCTAACTACGATGCTACACATTACCACGTATGATCTGGGAAAGTAATTGAGAATTACTTTCTAATCCAGAATCCCCAACAAAACTTTCTGTGATGTTAGAACTGTTCAACAATCTGTACGGTTCAGAGCAGTAACCACTAGCCATGTAGGATTTTTTTAGTACAGCCCTACCTTAGTATTCAGAAGCCTTGAAACTCGTCAAATTTGGTATGAGATGAATTTTGATGGAAAAAGTATGTCCCAGTATTCATCGTTCGTTTGGTCCTCAGTGTGCAAGTTGGTGTACATTGCCTCCTGCCTCGATATGCTGTCCAGACAAAAGACTTGGTTTGGTACTTGTTGGTTTTGGTATTGATAAGATCCTTGGTGTACTTAGAGTTTGTGAGTTGGAGGAAATTTTGTAAGTCGGCATTATTTAATAAATTGAAAAGGCCACATTTGTAACCAGTCACTATGTTTAGCATAATGATCTGCTCTCCCATGCAATGTAAATATAAAATGTCCTATTGGCTCTTCATCTGAATGAACATTTTTAAAAGAACGATACTTGATTATTCTACAAAGTTATAGAAAACTCCCACACCGACTGTTGGCACGGCCAGTGTCCTTTTTCATGGAAAGAACACATGATCAAAGATGAGTTTAGGGGGCCTAGCCTCAGAACAAAGAAGGTGACCGAATGACTGCAACATAAGGGCATCTGCTTGCAATAAGCCGGCCAAAGGGATGAACTGGTGCTATTGCTGGAATAGTCAGTCCACCAGGAGAGGCTTCTCTTGGATGCTGCCTTGCTGGGCTCTGTTTCATTGGCTTCCTTTGCCTGGTGAACCTCACCTTTGGCATATTCCACCTTGTCTTTCTCTACATTCTCACACAGATGTGCACTGGGGAAGGGAAAAGTTTGCCTCATCTCTGGTTTTGCCCCCTCGTACCTCTCAGTCCAACATACACATCTCCCCTTTCATCAGCCAGAGAAGCACTAGGAAGGCACAGAAGGGAAAGCGTATTTATTTGAACCCTTCTGATAAGGAAAAAACTCAACCTATCTGGCAACAACCGCTCCTTCTTTTTCTTCAGACATACTGTCAAGAGCATCTTAAGGTCAGACTGTAAATCATGTAAAATATCTTTCCCTTTTCAAAGCAGTTTTTTGCCTACATTATAATCAAGGACACGAGAAGTCACAGAATTCTGGCAATACAAGTCCTTGCAAGTAGCAGGTGGGAATAAAACTTTTAGCTACTAAAACTGGATACTGAGAGTGTTCTCAGAACTAAGCCAGGTTCTGTTCTGGGAGGGGCTCATTCTCAGTCCAAATGAGATCTTTGGCTTTCCAATTTGGTAAAGGGATGATTTTGATATTCATTAAAATGACAGGCTGACAGAGTGAGGCACAGACAACCTTTACCCACTCATCAGCTGTCCAGTTCTGAATGCTCTGGACTATTTCAATCCTCGAGGCTTTGTGTATATATAGTTTCCAGATACGAGCTTGAAATCTTCCCAGGGAGATTTCAGTTATTCTTGAACTAGTCTTTTAAGTTGTGGTTCTACATTCAATTCTACATTCAATTCCTCATTAAAGAAAAATGCCTCAACACAATTGAGTAGCTAATAGATAATGTCCAAAGATCTTATATTTGTGGAATTTCACATTATTCAGGTCACTTAGTCCAATTCCCTCAATACATATGTGTGGAAACTTGGTCCAAGCAGGTGAAGAGACTTTAGCAAGAACCCAAATGTAATGTTTAAGCGAACTGCTGACATCTGTGACCTAAAATAATGGCAATGATGATGGCGGTGGTGGTGCTGATTCTATGTTTTCTTTTCATCAACGTGGTAAATAGATTCCTACAATGAGTTACTTGAAAGGTTATAAAATATCAAATAATAATATCAGCTTGAGGATAATTTGAAATACAAGGTCTATGTACATTGGCAAGGTTTTAGGGTACTCTTCATTTATAGAAATAGTTGACATGATTCTAAAACTACTGCTGATTGTTTTGTAGACATCATGATTTATTTTAAGACCCAGATAAACCCAATAATCACACGAATAATATCAAACAGCATTCTCCAGTTCCCATTCCCTCCACTTGAAACTATTTTACCCTTTCATATATTGCTGTGGCTCTTAATTAAACGTTAACAGCAGTTCATGAAGCCTGCTGGACTTCAGAAGCAGGGGAGAATTGCTCTGATTTTTAAATTATAGATTCCTTAATCCCATCCCAGAGTTTCTTGGTTACGGCGTAGGAAAGTACCCTAAATGATACTGATCAGGACTTTGAGAATCATGCCACTTGCACTAGAGCTGTTTATACACCTGTATTCTCACATTAAATTTTAAAGAAAGGGACAAGGTTTAATTTGATTGCTGTTTCCTTTTTTCTTCATGTTTCGTCTCTATTCCATGCACAATAATGATTCATATGAAGATTTAGATCCTGACAGCCAGCCACATGAGTGTGGACTCCAGTCCTACCACTATTTGCAACATGACCTGGAGGATATTAAAAAATTTCTGTGAGCCTAGTTACTTGTATAAACTTGTAACCCTGTGGACTCGACCGGGCCCCCAAAGGCCACGGGCTGTGAGGGCTTGTCAGTGGGGTGCTGATCATAGTGTGCCTGGGCCCCTGTCTATGTATCGTCACCGAGGTTGGGTGTTTTTCCACCTAGTGCTATAGTAATTTGTGAGTGCCCATGTTTGTTGTCGCGTAATTTGAAGCAGCCATGTGTCTTCTCAATGTGACAGGCTGAGGGAATGAATAAAACCAAAAAGTACAGTTATTATAAGAGGGAAGATGATGGATTGGGTGGGAGAACAACGGAGATGAGGGAGGAGAAAATTGTTTGGTTAATCATACCTGCCTTTATTTGTGTAACTGAGTAACAAATGCAAAGATAACATTATGTAATACAGCAACCATTGTTAATTCCCTACTATCTTCTGTACAGTTTTGTATTTCCTTTCTTATTTTTGTGTTATCCTGGTTTATGTGTGTTTGGTGGCTGATATGTTTCCATTATTTTGTCTTTAAAATAAAAAGAAAAATAAATAAACTTGCATAAATTAAAGATTTGCTGTAAAATATAAATAAAGTAATGTAGCAAGTAGGTAGCCCACAACACTATGAGTTTAATATATCTTTGCTACTGGTCATAGTAGCAGAGAGAGTGACAAGAGCAGCAGTAAGACTATTCATCTAATAAATACCTTTTGGTTTAAGAATCTAAAACAATCTATACAAAAATTTGTTGCAATGATTTAGAAGAAATAAGGTCTTGGGCAAAAAAATGAATGTCTATATGAGAAAAAAGAGAAAAAAAAACAATGCCAAGTTAATTTAATTTTCATTTTAGAGTAGCAGGACACTCAGAAAAGGGAAAAGCAGTACATGCAACCTATCAGTGGTATTTCTTCAGTTCCGTTTGGCGTTCTCATCAACAAGCTACAAGAAGGCAATACAGACCGGTGCAGCTCCAAGCTTTTTGACCTCACCATTCTAAACTTCCCTGTATATTCACATTTCCCCTCCTCTTCCCCACCCAGTAAGCAAGAAAGAGCCATCTTGATCGATCAATCATTTATTTGGAGATTGGGTGCAGATGGCATTGAAAGAAGTAAATCAGGAAAGAAGTGCTCCTTAGGAATGTTGGTTCAACAAGCCCATCTCTGAACTTCGCTTGTACCCCTCTCTCAGCTGTGAGAGAAAATTCAAGCACTAATATCCTATGGTCCAGGCTAGAATTCCTGAGAGTCTGCCACTGCATACTGCTAAAGATGACTGCTAGGAGCTTGCTGGCCTTCTGCTCTTACCCCGCATTTCACCCTGAGCTCTTTACTTTCTCCTTTCTGTTAAATTTTTCACAATCAATTTATTATTTTTTCCTTTTCTAAGTTTTCTTTCATTTTCTATGCATTTAATGTACTAACAATACTCAGAAGCATGTCTTGTGCATACAAAGCCCACAAGGCTTAATAGGTATCTGTAAATGTCTCAGTAGAGGCTCGGCCTGCCAGCCTCATATCCACACCAGAGGGGGCCTCCCAGGAAGTGAACATCAATTGGAGATTTGTTGTAGTTGAATAGTGAATGTCCCCTAAACAACCATGTGTTTAACTCGGCCTCCAGGATGACACTACTGCAAGGTAGTGGAACTTCTTGGAGATGAGGTCTAATGGTCACTGGGGGCCTGTGCTTGCAGGGCACTATGGTACCTAACTACTCTGTGTTTCTCTGTTTCCTGGCTCAAGACAGTAGGTAGCACTTGGCCGGAAATGCATTCTGTTTTTTTGTTTTTTTGTTTTTTTTCGGTACTGGGGATCGAACTCAGGACCCTGCGCTTGCTAGGCAAGCGCTTATTCCACTGAGCTATATCCCCAGCCCCCGGAAATGCATTCTGGACACAAGGTGACATCATCTGCTGTCCTCGTCAGAGCTGAACTGATACAGGTACCATGTTCTTGACCCTCCATCATTGTGAGCTAAATAAATCTTTTCATCTTAATAATTTCTATAGCTGTTTCATTAAAGTAACATGAAGTTAACTAATAAAATATGTGAAGGAAGCCACAATAATCCAGTATATTATTAAGTTTTTCATTCAAATTATCTTGTAAAAAGTAAAACCACCAACGTGTATCTTTGCATGTGTGTGTGTACTTCTTGATCTCCAGACACTCATCTAACCTATAGAATATTTGTTTTCTGCCTAAGATACTGTCCATTGTAATGGTTAATACATGTGTCTACTTGAGAAGATTAGAAGTTTAACTAAGTGACTGAGCAAGGAGCCAGGGTCCTCACTTTGTAAACACCCCCATCTATGGAAGAGGAGGGCAGGGAGATGGTGGGAGTGCTACACTTGCCCTGCGGGAGGGAGAGGTAGCTCACTTACAATATAAGGGAGAAAAAGAGGCTTACTTTCCCCCTTTTGCTCTTGCTGCCTTTGCTGTCTTCTGCCACCTCGAACTGCTGCTGCTGTGCCCTGCCACCCTGCCTTGGAGCCAGCTGATTACAGACCGAAACCTCCACAAACTGTGAGCTAAATAAACCTTTCCTTCCTTAATTTTGGGTGTCAGGTATTTTGTCTCAGTAATGAGAGAAAAGTAACCAAGATATTCCTCAACACAAATTTTATCTAAAACATAATTTCCTACTTAATATTACAATGATGGTCTAATCAATATCAAGGACTCAGTAACAAAAATATAGACCTGCACCTCCTTGAAAGAGAAGCACACTCTGGTGAGGACTCTATAGAAAACACCAGTATGAGTATTCCTTTCTGTCAGGTGCACTTCTCAATCCCTTCTTCCTTTGCTTCAACCATGGAATCCTGGCTACAGAGATAACTGATTACTCCATGACTTTCCAACTTGTCCTTCAATTAATCACCACAGCTTTGTAACACCCGGCAGTACTCCGCTGGAGGCACATGAAACAAAATGTGCCCTTCTGCTGATGAGACTTTGCTGTCTGTGGAGATATTTCAGCCTGCTGTCTGGATAATTACATGTGTAACTCACATTAGCAATACAGAGAGGCTGAAGGCATGTGCACCCAGCATGGCCACACAGAGCCCTGCACTGATGTGATGGCCCCTGCCATCATCGGTCACTGAAGTGGCAGCTGCAGTAACCCTCACCCTGCTTTGCCCTCTCAATAATCATCTGGTGCTGCCCGTGTGTTCCCTCATTCAAGTGAGGGCAAGCACCTTCGGGCTCATGGGGGTTGGGCCAGATTGAGGCAGGCTGTCGTATGACTTAGAAAAGTCAAGGTTGGTGCACAGGCCTTTCAGGGCAAAGAAGGGCAAGAAAGAAAAACCAGCATTTATTAAAAAAGACTCCATCAGATTTTACACTAAGCACTTCCACACATGTTATAAAATTTAATTCTCAAAGTAATCCAGGAAAGAAAGTTTCACAGTTGCTACTTTATACATGATAAAACAAAGCACAGGGTGTTTAATGCAGTTGTTTAATATGATCTAGTCTGTACTTGATCTGAGACTGGAGATCAGGTTTCTTAGTTCATAAACCAGTGTATCTAAAACCCCATACTCTGAAGTTAGATGGGCTCCAGTACCTCTTCATTACACAATCTGTATGATTTTACTGACCAGTCTCTACAATGGCATCTCATAGGTAAAATGGAACTGATGACAGCACCAATCCCATAGAATTACTTTGCAGGTGAACAAATCATCCATGGAAAGACCTTAGCACAAATCCAGAAATGTGGCAAAGACTTTAAGAAACTCCTGGTAGACTTCATAGTCTCGTGGGAAATGTTGATGTATACGTAGAGACATTACAGTATAACATGCCAATGAACTAAAATAAAGTTAAAAAGAAAACGATGAGGGATGTTATAGAGGAATTCTTGCATAGCACCTCCCATCTGATATACTAGGAAATGAATCTGCATTAATATCTTCATTAATGCCTTATTTCCTTCACCATGAAGGAAAATAAACTCACAATAATGTCCACAGAAAGTGGCCATGTGAGTATAGCATTATGGGTTTAATTGGTCAGGACAGATATGTAGTTCAGGAACCATGTCCACTCAGCACTCTCCTGGCGTTTTGGAAGCCCTCTGGGGTCGCTGTACCATGCGTTTAGCTTGACCATTAGTACTGCTGTTTTTAGAACTGCCAATATGTATATAAAACTGAACTCATCTTATCCAAAACTACCATATCAAAAGTTTCAGAAGGAGTCATTTTTTCCCCTTAGGGAAGAAAGAAGACCCCACCTAGGAATTGGAAACAAATATCAATTTCTGGAATTTTTACTATTGTTGTTTAATATAACAAACATTCATGATCTTGAAGCAATACAAATTGGATAAGTACATAATTGGCCATCAATTTTAAAATACAATATCCCTTGAGTTTAGTACATCACCCCAATTTTCCAGTTTTCTTTCTGCTACAGTGCTGTGTATAGGATTATGGAATAAGAGCTAAACTGAGTGACTTTTAACTTCCACAAATATTCAGCCTTCCTAGCTTCCAGACTTTTGCATACTGCACTCCCTCTGTATCAATCCTACTCAGACCCCTGTCTCTACTGCTCAAATTCTACTCACTAAGCATCCAAGATTCACTAGGACACACCTTCCTTTCTGGAAGCTTCTGTAAGGGGTCAGAAGTCCCCCCCCCCCATAAAACAGGGGCTCATACCTTGTGTGGTCCTTTTCTGAAACACTCTGTTCCTATAGTAGTTCAAAGGATTTTCTTAAATTTCAACCCCCAGTTTGGTAACAATGTTTTTAAAAGCATGCAAGTGAAATCCACATATCTATGTTAAACAGACAAATAGCTCTTAAGCATTTCAAACAGTTTAGTATCCTTTACATGGCAAGCACCAGAGTTCTCTACTAGGTACAGGAAATGGAAAAGATCGTAGCTCTGCCTTTAAAGCACTTACGTTTCAAGAAGTGACACAAATACACAGAATATAGTTATTTGCAAATGTAAATATGGAATAATAACAGCATGTGACATTTTGTTGAGTGGACTATTATATGCGATAAATTATATCTTTATTATCTATCTATGTATTCCTGTCCTCATTCTATCGTCTCAGTTATTCTCAGAGGTAAATATTATTATTATAGCCATTTCAACCAGAAGAAAATAGAAGCTTGGAGCCATTATCCACTTTATAAGTGATGAACACTGACTTTTGAATTCATGTCCAGAATGTACTCTCTATGGCATATGATAAATAGCTATATTTTAGAATTCCAACTACAAGGTCAGAAACTAATGCCATTCAGATGGTGAAAAATTGGTACACTCAGATAAGAATCCAAATGCGCATAGCAAAGAGAATTAAAACAAAAAGTATAGCTTGATCAGTGAGAGAAGATCATGTGATACTTGGGAAAAAGGAAAAAATTTCCTCAAAGTCACAAAGGTCTTGGCCATTTGTGTTAAAAAGCAGAGTGGAAAAGAGCATCTGATGCAGAAGCCTTGACTATACATCGAAGAGCTAACCTATAACTCAAATAATCAGGAGTCATCACAGGTTCCAGTGAAGCAGCTGGATGCTGAATATAAACGACTGATCATTTGGAGTCACTGCTGAGTAGGATTTCACAGCGCATCATACAACCCTATGTTCTCCATGGGGTTCTCTCCTTGAAATGCTTTTTAGCTTGTTTTAGGAGTCATTATTACTTAGCAACTTTTTCTTCATGCCTTGCAAAGTGCCTGGCAAATAGTAGGTGATCATAAATGGTTGGTGAATGGTTGGTGAACACAGGAAAAGAAAAATGAGAGAAAAATCAGAACGGGCCAGTGTAGAAAAGCAAAGAAAATAAGTGTGCTTAAAAATGAGATGGTAAGTAAGTAGAGGACTTAATGCCACCATGAAGTAAAAGACCATGCAAGGTGAGAAGAGTTCATTCGCTTTGCTCAGAGGGACATTTGGGCAATTTTCAAGTGTATTACTCTAGTGATAGGAAAAAGCCTTCTCTAGTTTGCATGATGTTCAGGGGGAGACTGAAGTCCATAGCGAGAGTCTATGATTTTTATTTTTAATTAGCAGCAGAAAAAGAGGTTTATATGTGAGTGATTGGATCAAGAATTCATTTATTTTAAGAGGTTAGAAGCCTGTTCATTTAACCAGTTCTGGCAAGTGTCTTCTATAAAATTAGTAATAACTCATTCGCTCTTATTTCTCATAGAGGCAAAAGGTATCCAGTCCTTTGAGTTCCTTGGGAAGCCTACACCACACAAAGGGAATGTTGGGATTTTAGTGAACCAGAGAGTTAGCAATTAAATTATTCATCTAAGGATTTCATAGCTAGTCCCTGAGAGTTGTAAAAGCCAGTGCTCCATTGCACCCAAACACCAGAAGAAAGGGGTTAGATTATCTCTGAAGTTCTTCCAGTCTGACATTCTCCAAGTCTATGCGGTTGTCTCCGCACTGCAGTTCTTTACCCAGTATGTCTCCTGCTGTCCCAAGCCAACTGTCAGTCTGACCTTTACAAACTACCCTTCATCATTTAATTAGCTCTAAGAGAGATTTCTACCATCCCATGGCTGTCATTTTAACTAACTTGAAGTTAGAAGAAAAGTTAAATAACAAAAAGTAATTAAACAATGTGGTTAGCATTCAATGTACACATCTCATTAATGCCAATACCCATGTGAAGGCAAAATTCACGCAAACAAAAATCAATGCAATATATTATATTTGGATACTCTTATTAAGCCTTCTTTAAATATTTTCTCTGAAGGCACAACCTTCTGGATGATAAAGATAATTAAATGCTGTAAGAGTAGTGATCCATTTGACAGAAGGAATTAAACTTTGAATGATTTCTAATAGAAACATGAACTCGCAACCTTTATTTTATCAGACTGACACACTGTCTACAAGAAACAGGAGCAGAGAATGGGAAAGCCAAGAAGCGGAAGGCTGGGTTCAAGAGGCTTGTTGAATGTCCTAAATGAGTGAACTGAGAGGCCCTTTGCTGAGACAAAATACTGTTTCTATAGCATTGGCAGTGGGGGAGGTTTGGGACCGAATGCAAACAGTAATTAGTAGGCTGAACTCATGGATCATAGACTGGTTTTCTTTAAAGGTAGCATTCAATCAATGCCAAAGGAATGCCCTCCTCTTTTTTACAGAAGTCCTATGCAAATTAGACTACATTTACTATGCTTCCTTTTCTCTTTGAACAAGTAAACAGATTAATGAATGAGACATTCCTGCAATCTGAGAATACATATCCCAACTTCCAAGCAGTATTTTACCAGCCAGGTTGGCATGATTAGTTTCACTATGTCAGGCTTCACCCCACATTCCCCATTCAATAGAATCTGGTGGAGAGATGGTTATGTGATTTCTCCTTCTATTCTGTGCTTTATTTCAGCACCATCACCATGCAAATTCCACATGAAATCCAACCAAGTCAGCCTGTGTATCATGCAGGGGCTTATATCTACCTTGTCACACATGAAACACACACACACACACACACACACACACACACACACACACACACACACACAATCAAAGAAGAAACATCTTTCCAAAAATTAAAATGATTTTTCTTTCCAATAAATACATTTAAACTAATATTAGCTGGAGCATGTATACATAAGAACAAAAGGGATGTGTGTTAAATTCTTCATCTCCCTCTGGATTGGCACCCCTCTAAAGGTCAGCTCACTAGCCTCAGGTTTAATTCCCTTTCTTGCTGCTACTGTTCAGAGGTAAATGCTCGCTTTTTATTAAAAATCAAAAGCACAGGCGCTTGTAATCCTCTAGACTCAAAGTTGATTTTTTTAATAAAAATGGAAAGTTTAGCTCAAAGCAATAGCAGCTAAAATTAGAGTGAAATCAGCAGCTGCTCCCCAGGGGAGATGGAAAAGCAAACAACAGTGTGTTTTCTTCTTTTCCTTTGACTACAATTTATGCTACATTTTTCTCCTTTAAATATGGAAGACTTTCAAACATATGAATATGTCAGGAAAACAATGTTAGGGGGGAACCCCCTGCACCTACTCCCCCCAAATTATGCCAGGCATCAGCCTTTCAGGTACACGTACAAGAACACTGCTGTTGCACTTTATGCTGCAGACCTTGGAAATAATGGCAGTAATTAATGGCATTAGTCAGGCATTAATCTGTAACAACAGCTACACGTTCCTGTAATTCTCCCTTTGCATGGTTGTGTCAATACACACGACAATTGCCGCAAGGCAGAGGAACTGGATTCTCTTAGGGTGCAGTGCCGTGCAGCTGGTTGCGTAGCTGAGCAATACTGGTCAAAATCTCAGAGTTGAAGAGGAATCAAAAAGAAAGACAAAGTTAAATACCATTACTGCGATTTCACTTGTTTCTCTCTACCCTTTGTGCGTTTTGTTCATTCACTCACTGTCCTCTTGACATTCTTAAGGATCACCTGTTTTGTTTCACACCCCAAGACCTCCTTCATGAAAGTGGCAGCACTAACACAGTTCCTGGCACCTCATGACTACTGCATCACATTTGGGTCAATCTGTTCTATATATTTTTTCTTCTTTCACCTTCAGAATTTTTTCTTCCTGTCTTTAACGTCATTCTGAGGACATCCAATCTGAGCATTTTTCTTCCAATCTGCTTTCATCCAAGAAGTTCCAGCCAGCTATAAGTCTTCTCTTACTACTTTCAGTGATTTCTTTATGAGAAGGAAATCCTTTCCTCTACTTAAATAGGCAACTGTAATCACTTTGACTAGGTCAAAAACCATCATTATTGTGTGTACAGGCCCACTTTTACAGGTGCTTATCATTTGTCAAGGACCATCTTCAGAGGTTTGTTAGGTTCTTTCTCCTTTAGTCCCTCAACATTTGGGAAGAAAATACCATTTGTGTTTTTACTGGGCAGGTAGCCTGTAACTGATGAACCTGGGTTCTAGTTTCTAGTTGAAGGACTTTTGAGTTTTGCTGTTATCTGTCAGTGCTAATATTTCAGAGCTATACACACACACACACACACATACACACACACACACACATACAAATTTCCAGTGCCAGAAGAAATGAGAAAAAGTAGCTTTTACATCTTTCCTTCCCCAATCTCAACCAATTGGGTAGGATGTAAAGGTAGTGGCAAAAGAGGATTTAGACTTTTCACTTTGGTTTTAACATACTTACTTGTGCTGAAGATCACGTTTAATAGTTTTCGCCAATATTTATTCATTTTTATATAACTTACTAATATACAATTCATATATGAAATAATGACCCTAGAAAATAATTTCAGGAAGACACTGGCTGAATACATACCAGTTCAAGGGAATATACAATATTTATAGAACAATAAAAGAGATCTGTAGTTACATTACCTACTGAAGCAAAACTGTGTTGTAAGGGTCATCAACCCATATGGTTTATAACATACACTGACCAGCAGAAAGGGTTGTGTGAATGCTTCCTGCGGGAGTGCAGCTTGGGATAATTAGACACATTTGATTAGTTTTATACTTGTCTTAGTAGCATCCTATACTAGCCAGCCTGAGAAAATGATAAATTTTTGGTGACTCCTGGTACAGTAATTTTATGATCCAATAAAAAATAATTTTATTATATTGTATTGTTAATATGGCTATAAAAATTCCATTGAGTTGTTACCTGGAAATACTGTCTTCTTTTACATGAACTCAATAATTAGGGACATACAAACATTTTAAAATACATTTTGGGGTTCTATAAGCAATCTTTTAAAGAGGAAACATTAATGGCACGAATTCTGAGAACATACGTCACATACAAACATGACGTATTTTGTAATATTACTCAACTATGTTTATGTAATACTTAAAGGCATGTTGTTTACCTGGAAGATTTTGACCTTATATATTTGAGTATGCAAAATTTTTGAAATTGACTGAAATTTCTTTTGAATGGTGGCAACCCTAAAAGACTTATTATGAGTGAATACATCTTGAACTCAAAATTCAAATGACTTTGCTAATCACTTTGATAGTCACTCTATCCAAAGCTTCCATTCTTTTGACATTACTTCTTTCAGTCATATTGCCTCCTTTTCCCTCTCTCTCCCCTTTTCCCTCCTTCTCTGCTTCCCTGCTATCCTTCCTTCTTTCTTGTTTCTTTCCCTGTCCCATTTCTACAAACCATATTGAAGTAGCTAAGTGTAAGGAATTTATATTTTCCAAACCAAAAATAGAACCATAATTACCTGAAGAGAGTAAGCAATGAGACAGAATAACGAACACTGAGATTGTGCCAAGGAAAACTGGCTTAAGTATTATAGAGGTCTTAATCTTGAAACTACAGGATTAAAGTTGGTTTATCATAAATACTAGTGATTTTTAATAAGACTGTGCTTTCTAGTGATTATCTTACTCTATATTCAGTAAAAGTGGGAATTATAACAGTTATCATTTAGCTACTCTTCATAAATATCCATTCCCAAATGTTCATTTACTTTCCTAATTCTAGCTGGACTATTCGTTCTTTCCCCTTACATTTCCATGTCCTTTTCTAACTTTATAGTTGTCGATTAATCACTCTGGTTTTTCACAACTTGAGCTACTTATGTCTATTAACTCACAGGTCTTCTGCACAGGTCCTGCTTCACTTTTCTTTGTTAACTAAACCATTTTACAAGAACGCCCCCACTGAAAGTCCAAAGCAGGTTTATTTCATTTGCCCAATTCATCATTTTACCTGGATGAGATTTTAGGCCAGTTTAGAAACTGCTTTCTTTGTTAGCAGATGTCCATCTGGTGTGGTGAGGTTCAGTTGAGGATAGCCTGGGCAAGAAAAGACTGAGAACAAAAGTTAACAGTCTAGGCACTGTGTTAGCAGGGACTACGGGGGTGTGTGGAGATAGCTCCCCTCGAAGTAGTTCACTCCCGTTGTAGGTACGAGGTGGAAATGTTTAGGTAAAACATTGTAAACCAAATGAAAAAATAAACAATAGTTTTTCTATTTCCATATTCCTCTGATCTGGATAGTTCTTTACCTAAATGAATTTCTTCCACCTTGGTAAATTTATTTCTACCACTAGTAAAGGACTTCACTATTTATATCTGATTCACAGGTGACTAGAAAAAGCTAATTTTATTCTGCCTAAGGTGAAATTCTATTTTCTCCTCCAGGTTGATGCTGATTCTTTTCCCTGATAAAGGACCAACTGCTGAGTTTGATCACAGAAACTTTTACAAAATATACTGTTGGGCTTTTTAGTTAAAAATCTTGAAATTGCCTTGTTTATAGTAGTTTTTCAGCATCATCTAGCTTCTTTGCTTATTGGTCAAAACGATGTAAGTACTGAAGACCCAAAGTGATCTTCAACCCTTCCTCTCGGACAAAAACTGCAATCATTGAAAGAATCAATGAATGACCTTTGGGTTGAGACTTTCTTTTCTCAGAACAGTAACGCAGTTCAATCAACAAATAATTTTTCTTGATTGAAGGAACTTGATCCTTGTGAAGACCAGGAGAGGCCAGCTGCAAATGATATTTGGGGAAGCATTTTGATATAGTTTATTTTATTATTTTTCCAGAGTGCTTATCTTGTTGGGAAGTCAATATAATTGATAGTGTTTCTTTCTGAAGATCTTTATGAATAAAAAAAACAGTGCTTTTTGTAAATTCCCCTTGAATTTATTTTCTTTCCATAAACATTATAGATGCAGAGTGTAGGGGTCTAATTCATAAGATCGCTTTTGAGCTGAAAGTCCTGAAGAGCTGACTGTAGAGCTGTGTTGATCCCTCACTACCGAAGCATTATTTGAGGACCACCATATGCTACACCTCCTTACTTTCTCTCTGCCCACCAAAGAGACATAAAATATGCCAAACCCTTGAAGAAAATCAAATGAAAAGAGCACCAACACATCCAAAGGCATTTGTGATTCTCCCCACGGGGTCCCTTCCATGTCCATTTTTAATTGATGAAAAAACCTACATAATTGATGAACGGCCAATTTCATTGTCCCCACCTTTGGACATTCAGGCATTTCTTGGCAAAATCTGTATTCCCCACTCCACTGCTTGAGTAGTAACTGATCTCAATTTTAAACAATCAGATGATCTATGTAGACAATTCACTTCACACATTAAGGTGAGTTCTTTTTCTTAGATGGACCATGTTTTAGTGGAGTAGGTTTGCCCTAAAGGCATGGTCTTCTGTACTCTAAAGCAATGAAAAAGGAAAGCAAAGCAACTTTCATCATGGTCTGATCCCTATTCTCAATTGCACTTAATCTAAAGAATTTTTCCCACCTCTGTCCTGCATCCTTTAATAAGTGCTTAATGGAGGAAAATAACTGCTTCAGTATTTCGCCGAATCTCAAATCCTTTGAACAGGCTGAACACAACTACCTGCTATAAGACATTTTTCTGATTCTCTCTCAACTCTCAGTATATTTGGCCTCTCCATTCCAAAAAATTGCCAGTGCACACTGAATCCTTGGGAGAAACTGAGCAAGACACAGGTAGGTGTACACTCAGCCAGGATGGAAACCTGAGGAAGAGGAGACACCATTCAGTTTTTTGTTAGAAAAGCCAGCTCTTTGTTCCTATGTCCCTTTTTCCTTAGTCACGTGACTTTTCACAGTTGGCATCACTTCTCTTAACTTTTTCATCCACAAGATGAGGAAATGGATCAACATCACAGTGCTGAAGTGAGGACACATACAAAACCACTGATAATTATCAGGTACTAGATTGTTAAATATTAGCCTTCAAGATTTTCCATAATGCCCCTGACATCTTCCTTTCACTCTCACAAACCTCAGGCCTTCTGTGCCAGGCTTCTAAATGTGTTGGGGCAGGTCTCATTGAGACCCAGCTGCAGAATGCAGGAGTACAAGGTTCACCCCGAATTTGCAGGCATTTTGCCGAGTCATTTTGGCCAGAAATAAAAGAGGAAACTGGGAGACTATAGTTGAGAAATGCTCCTTGGCCCACAAGCTTTTGGTTATGTTTTATAGCTGGGGATATAGCTCAGTGGAATAAGCACTTGCCTAGCAAGTGCAGGGGCCTGAGTTCGATCCCCAGTACCGCAAAAAAAAAAAAAAAAAAAAAAAACTGTTGGTTATGTTTTATGCCCACATCCACTACATCGATAATACCTATATTTTAATGTATACACAAAGTCCTAGGTGTCTTCTTAAATTTCAGATTTTAATGTAGTTCTCACCTGTGGGGTTGCATTTCCAATTAGCTCCTGGGTGTGGTTTGGATGTGGTTTAAGCATGTCTCTTAAGGTTCAGGTTGTGGAAGTTTGATCCCAGCACGGTCATACAGTCACTGATGGAACCTAGGGCCTAGGAGGAAGTCCTTACTTCCCTGGGTAGTGCTGCTCTCTGAAGGATATACTGGTGTCCTAGAGTGCATGTTCTAAGGAGAGTTATTCTCAAAAGCTACATCTGACCTCTGAATCTCTCTCCGGCTTCCTATCTAATTATGCCAATCCTTCTTTCCACATGAGATCCTCAGCAGAGCTAACGCTGTACCATTTGCACTACTCGTTAAACTCCCAAACTTTCTTCTATATAACACCCCAGTCTTGGGTATCTTGCTACGGCAATGAAAAACTGGCTGATACACTCAAGCAAAGGTCAATGATGAAGGGGTGTGGGCAACACTTTGAGCAATATGGACTTATATGCTCCTCAACATCCTCTTACCAATTGTTTCTATTAACTGTCTAATTCATGTTTCTGTATCTTATTTTCTAGGGAGACCAAAGAGTTCATTGTTATCAAGAGCACTCTTATGTTTTTATTCATCCTACTTTCTATATACTAAAAAAATTTTCTTACCATTCCTTTAGACTTAACAAAAATATTATCTCTCCAGGATTTTATCCTCACAATTTCTAATTTGTACTAAGGTTTAATTTATATGACAACTTCACTCCACCAGACCCTAAAGCTGTCAAGGACAAGAACTCCTTCTAGTTCTTTTCTATACCCCTGTCTCCCAGCATTGTTGGAGTCTGCATAAGCTACTTTGCAAATATTTGTTCAATTAAGCAATATATAGAGATCATACTGATAATTACTTTCATTCTTCACTAAAAAGCTGAGTGTCAATTGGATTGTCATTCTCTAGAAACAGGTTTTTTTGTTGTTTTTACCTAAGAATGACAATCAGTCAGTAATCAGATGAAATTGTAAGAGAAGTTAAAATGAAAAGAGACAAGTAAAACAAAACAAATCTTTAAAAAAACTAATAGCAACAGTAGATTAGGCTGTAGTCTCTATGATATACCTGGAGGACATTCATGACATTCTCATACCCAACCTATGTTGTTGAGACATGGTCAGAAATCCTGAGATTTGATTGTATAATCAAGCTTCACTGGTCACCAGTCCCTCAGTTTTGTCTTTGTTTTTGAGACACTGGCTTCACTACCTCCCTCTCATGGGTATTTTCCCTCCCAGTACTTGGTCTTTGTTCCTTCTCTCCAGTTATTACTTCCCCAAAGTTTCAGAGAAGAGTTATAATTCCTCACACAAAGCAAGTGATTTTTCTACTATAATCACTTGGGCATTAAAGAGATACCACACCACGAATATTTTCCTTCATTACATTCTTTCTTCTTTCCCTTAAGAATTGTAGTTATGCTACTTTTCACTGGACCACAGAAATCTCTCCTGGAAGCCTGACACTGAAAGTGGAAAATTGAATTCAAAATTCTTCACTGACTTAAATTAATGGGCAGAAGATCAAATAGGATAGATGTAGCAATGCAAATGTGCTTCCACTGCAATTTCTAAAGAGCATATTCTATTCCCAACATACACAAGAAACTCAAATTAAAGATTAACATTACAGGTAATATATTTTGGCATTATAGGCCTAATATGCTTCTATAATTACTAGGTATTAGAATTGTCATATAAAATGAGAGCCATTTGTTAACATTTGATATACTGAACAAGGAGGAGGAGCCATAACAAATGTAAGTAGTTAGGAGTTAATGAGAAGAGTTCAAAAGTGATCAGGACATCATCATTACATCATCATTACTGCCTTGTCACCAAAGAAGACTTCTCTGCACACTGGCATACGAAAGTAAAATGAGAACATGATGGAACTGTTCTATGTGACCAGTGCTCTGAAAAGAGAGATGGTTGTCCTTTATAAAATAGATGGACAACTGCTATTTTATTAAGAATTGTATTTTAAAATGTATGACTAATGTAGAGAGTTAAGAGTAAATTGTTCTTATTATTTGATGTGGAATAAATATCCAGTGAGTCCACAATGTAGGACTGTGGCTTGAAATATGTGGGAATGAAATCAAATGAGCTTGAATCTCCAGATTTTTAAAGTGCAGAATTTCAATGCCAGCAAGGTGGTTTCATAGTTATTAATAGTGTAAAGTCACACAGTCCAGGATAATGCCGGGTAAGGTCCTTTTGGTTTATTGACATACATGAATTGTGTAGGGTAGATTTAAATGGAACAGGCTGTTGCATGTCGGTAGAATTTGATGCATGTTATAAACTTACCTATTTGTGACAAGTGAGAACATGTACTGAGCTTTAATAAGCACTGTGCTAAGCACTTAATGTACAGAGTCCAATTTAGTTTTTACAAGAGTCCAACAAACTTGATCCATCTTTTATCCCCATTTCATGGTTGAGTAAACTAAAGCAGAGTCACTTAAGGTATCCCTTAAGTGAAGTACATATACAATACCTTTTCAAATACATTTAGAATTTTTCTATGAAAATGTTGAAAACAAAGGGTTATTAATTACTTATGGCTTGAAAAGACCTATAAAACTAATCGATGAGAATTATTAACAGGAAAATATTCTTTAGTAAATATGAAATTTGGCCTATTTTCCACACCAAACAAGTGAGCCTTTTAACCAAATCTAAAATTCTGTAATGTTGTCAAGGTAAATCCTTAAACATAAAAAAGAAAATCATAAATGAAGTAAGTCACAATTTTCAACTTTCAAGAGTAATTCTGCCAAAATGAAGCATTCATACATTTTCCAAACATCATGCAGTACTTCATGATATGATGGTGAAGACCAGACTAGAACAAACAAGGCATTTGGCAACACATCAAATGTTAGAACACCTCAAATGCTAGATAACCGTACAAATAATTTACGATTTTCCAATTACTTTTTTTTTCCAGAAATTGTTTGGGAGAAAAGTACGTGTGACACAGAATAAAGAAGCAAAACTTATATAAAAAGGGTGATTTTCATAAATGAGTATTAAGCTTACTTAAATGAAGTTTCAAATTTCACAACCTAACCTGTGTTTGACAGGTGATTGGTTGAATGATTGTTTCTCTCACCTCTCTTTTCTAATAACCTTTTCAAGAATTTCTGCCTAAAGGACAACTAAGACCGAGGATCTTCACACAGTGTTCAGTTATTACAACAGGTTGCCCAGGAGAGGATTCCGGGAGGATGGCAGTGTAGGAAGCATCAGGAATTGATCTCCTCACCTGGACAACAATTATCCTGGCAGAACTTGGCTGCTGGAAATAGTTTGGAACTCTGGAGCTTATGGGGGGTTTATAACATATAGAGGAAGGCTGTGATGGTAAAGAGTGGTTAATTTCAAACAAGTGCAGTCCTCAGCACAACGGCAGCTACTGACCCTGGATCCCTAGCTCCTAGCAGTCTGTTGGGCAGAGTTTTCTGGAGTGGACTGCTCTCAACTTGTAAAAGCCAGAATGGGCAAAAAGATCCTGTTCTACAAATGTGGAGGTTGTATGGTTTCACCTCTGATAGACGCTTCTGATCACAGAGGAGCGAACAGGCAAGGTGCCATTGTGTTGCACCTGCCTTCCTGGTTATGAACTCTACCATGACTTTTTGAAGAGGATTTAGAAGCTTTATAAGGCTATCACATCTTCTCTCCTCTGTCTCATTTTATACTTTGCCCCCTTTGCGAGCCATATATTACAGTCATTCAAACACAGCCGCTTCCAGAGAAAACAAAAACAATAGATATTAGCTATATATCCCTAAGACACATGTTCAAAAACAACCTGAGAAGACCTTAAATTTACACCTCAGGCTTAATCTTGGCATAAAACTAGCCTGCATTTTTAAAAAGCAATAAACAAAAACAATAAGCAAGTACCACAAATCCCACGGAAGAGGGAAATCTGATTTCCAGAGCTACCACACTATTAGATTTAAAAGGCCAGTTTTCAACAACAGCCAGACTACAAGGTGAGGAATGTATGACATTCAGCAGAAAAGTTACAAGGAAAGTGGTGTCTGAGAGAGCCTAGACTTCAGGTCTACACACAAAAATTCTGAGACAGCTCACATGTGCTGAAACAAGGCAAAGGAGAGATGAATAAAGTCAAAGAAATGACTTATGAATATTATTTAAATATCAACAGAGGTTCTACCTATACTAAAAACAGGGAAACTCTACAGCTGGAAAGCATAGTAACTGCAGTTGAAAATTCACTAAAGGGAATCAGATTTGAGCAAAAATCAGATTTAGAAGGAAGAATCAGTGAACTTGAAGAAAACACAATGAAAATTATCAAGATTAATAAGAAAAAGAAGCAAAAAAGAAAACAGAACTAAGGGACCTGTGTAGTATCAATATAAAAGCAAACCAATATACATACTTTGGGACTGTCAGGTTTTAAAGAAAGAGAAAGAGAGGAGAGGGAAGAAACATTACAAAGTTGGTAAGTGACAGAAATCTAAATAATGAGGAAGCTCACCAAATTCTAAGCAATACAAACTCAGAGACCCACAAAGAGGCACATTATAATCAAACTTAGGAAAGCCTAAGACTAAAAACAAATGAAAAAATTCTCAAAAGCAGCAAAGGAAAAGCAACTCATAACATAAAACAAATCCTGAAGAGGATGATGAGCAAATGTCTCATAAAATTCTTTCTAGCCCAAAAGGCAGTAGGCTGGAGAAATTAAGACATTGCTAGATTAACAAAAGCTGAGGGTGTTCATTATTACCAGGCCTGTCCTATAGGAAATGGCCAAGGCAGTCTTCTATGTAGTTATTAGTAGATCTGTACATACATGATTTCTTGTATCATGGAGAGTTAGTATAAGTACAAGCTGTATGTTCTTTTTTCATCT
This sequence comes from Dinomys branickii, assembly GCA_004027595.1. NCBI lineage: Eukaryota > Metazoa > Chordata > Mammalia > Rodentia > Dinomyidae > Dinomys > Dinomys branickii. Next base: position 68,136 of record PVLD010002968.1, read on the forward strand.
CTATTTTCTTCTCCTCCATCTCCTATTTGGTCACAGGAGTCTTGCAAGTGAAATGAAAGAACCCTAGACAGTAACTTCAAGGCAAATAGAGAAATAATGATCTTAATATTAAGTAATTATGCAGCAGATTATAAAAGCCAGGGTTATAAATAAGGGAATGTAACTCTATTTGTTGCTTTCTATGTGAATAAGAACTCCAATGCATTAAAAATATTCAGTTTAATAATGTTTTAAATTTGTTATAATGTTTTACAATTTGTTTTAAATGTAAATCAAGAGAATGTGATGATTCAAATGACTCTCTCCCCCCACACACATATTTTCATGTGTGTAGATGGCTGAATCACAGGGGTGCTATACCTAAAAGTAGATTCATGTATTGATAAATTCGGCAGCTAAATGTGGCGGCAGGAGGCCACTGGGGTGAGACTGGAGGATGTATTCTAGCCCACTGTTCCTCTCGTCTCTATTTTTCTTCCTCATTGCCATGGACTGAGCACCTGTTCTCTGTCTTCTCTCTCTCTCTGCCTTGGAGCCAGATGACATAAACTGCAGCTGGATCCAAAATAAACCTCTCCTCTTTTGGACTGTGGGAGTCAGGTATTGTGTGTCAGTGACATGAAAGTGACTAAGAGACTAATGTTTTCAAAAGACTTATCAGGTTAAGTTCTGAAATACACAATGTACATAGACAAAACTCTGTGATAGCAACAACGAAAAAGAATGAGGATATAGAAAGAAGACAAATGTTACAGCTGAGGAGGAAAAAGCACAAGAGAATAGTAATGAAAAATTCTTCAAAAGAAGAATAGTATGCATCGTGCATAGTTTTCTAGAAAACTACGATTTCATGATTACTTGTATCAAATATTTATAAGAGTAACACCAATTCTTCACAATTTTTTTCCAAAATACAGAACAGGAAGAAACATTTCTCATTCTAATTTCTTATTCTGTAAGGTCAGTGTTATTCATATAATAAAGCCAGGCAAAGAAAAGAAGACTATCAATACCCCTTATGAGAACTGATGCAAAAGTTTCAAAAAACTAGCAGAAACCTAAATTTAGAAGCATATTAAAGGGGTTATGTACCATGAAACGATGGCACATAATGATGCTTAACACGTGAAAACCAATGCAATATACTACACAGAATAGGGGAAAATGCACACACATACACGTTCATTCAAACTGATACAGAAGAAAACGTAACAAAATTTGAGACCTTTTTAGACATAAAAACTCAACAAATTAGGGAACATAAAAAGTGATTCAACATAATAAAACTATACTTTAAAACCCAACAACAAACAACATTACAATCAAAAGTGAGAGACTGAAAGCTTTCTCTGTAAGTTCAAAAAAAAAGGCATGAATGCCTGATTTTACCACATGTCTTCAACACCATATTAGAAGTTGTAGCCTGAGTAATAAGACAAGAATAAAAAGGTATCCAAATTGGAAATGAAGAAGTAAAATTTGCAAATGATGCCATCATCTATAAAGAAAAAGTTTAAAATTCTACATAAGAAAGCAATTGTTAGAACTAACAAATTGAACAAAGTAGCAGGATAAAATCAGCACACAAAAATCATTTGCATTTATAGATACTAGCAATAAACAGTGACTGTGGTTGATATTTACAACTTATGGGGAGCTCTTTAATTTCAACAATAAGACAATAACTCCATTTTTAAAATGCGTTAAACACTTGGATAGGCATTTCTCTGAGGAGGATATACACATGGCCATTAAACATATAAAGATGCTCAATATCAGTAATCATACATGAAAATAAAATCAGAAATATAAATAACTCAAAAAACAGAAAATAATTATAAAGGAGAGTATAGAGAAAATGAAACTCATGTGCACTATTAATTCAAATACAAAATGGAACAGTGAGGGTGGAAAACAGTACAGCAATTCCTCAAGAATTTAAAAATGATACTACCATATGTCCAATAATTTCACTTCTAGATATATGCCCCAGATAATCGAAAGCATTGTCTCAAAGAGGTATTTGTGCATTATTAAAATTATTTGAATTAGCTAAGTTACCCCCCAATGACTGCAATCATATATTGCAAATAGGCACTAATAAAAAAAAGTAGCTAAAATATAGAAGCAACTCAAGTGTCCATTAATGGCTGAATGGATAAGCAAAATGTGTTGTATATATTTTGGAATATTGTTCACACATGAAAAGGCAACAAACTCTTACATATAGTATAGCACAGATGGACATTTTACTAGGTGAAATAAGCCAGTTGAAAACACATACTGTATAATTCCCTTTATATTAGGCTCTTAAGAGTACTCCAAAATATGCTGAGATTGTAGAAGAAAATTAGGAATTATTGTTTGATGGGTATCTGATATAATTTGTCATGGGAATTATTGATCCTGATAGTCCCATAATATTATAATACACTTGATACAGCATACTATACCTTTAAAAATGGGTAAAGTGGTAAATTTTGTTATATATACATATATATATATATATATATATATATATATATTTAAAGTATTTTGTAAAGTATAAAGATCATACACTTAATTGATATCCTTTAAAATTCTAAGTTGAGGGGCTGGGGATATAGCTCAGTGGAATAAGTGCCTGCCTAGCAAGCACAGGGTCCTGAGTTTGATCCCCAGTACCGCCAAAAAAAAAAAAAAAAAATCTAAGTTGATCAGAAAGTCATACAACTTCCAACACTTCTCTGGAGCTAGAAAAATTAACAATGCAATGGACAAGCACTTTTACTGTGTTGAAATGTAGTTTGTAATCTGTAACACTGATCTGAAAAGAAGAGAGATATTTTTACTGTATCTTGCATGTTAGATAGCTCTGTCCTTTCGAATGTTTGCTGACCTAATGACTAATTAATATCAAAGAAGACTCTAACTCATAAAGGTCAACCACTTAACACCATCCAACTTCAAATGACCCTTTTAGTGTTCCTGGGCCCCCTAATGGGGCAAAGACAGAGAAAATCTGTGTGTATGCTAATGGAAACCTTTAGCAAGACCCTTCCCATCCCCCAACATCAGCAATAGCAGGAGCCGGGATAATGCTTCTTCAGTGGAGTGTGTCTCTGAGTCACTGAACAACTTTGTCTTACAAATTCTGATCCATGACCCTAACCCCAGAACTACTGATAGAGTAGAAAGAAGGTGGGTTTCAGACATCTTTATTTTTCATAAAATACTTCACAGCATCTGATTCAGGCTATGTATTATATTTTTTCTTGGAAGAAGTTTATTTCTTCATTTCATTTCATTTTACTGTTTAATTTTGCTAGTACATGTTTGCAGTAGATGATATTGATATTACTTTGGGGGAGTTCATTCGTGTACATAACACATCTTAATTCCTTTTTTATCCTCTTTGCCTTGCCTCACACCCTGTCTCTTGTTCGATTCCCTTTTCATCTGAGAAAGATCTATCTCCTTACTTCTGTTATTTATCTTTTACTTCACTCTATTTGTAACCTGAGTTTCTCATATGAGAGAAGCAATGTGATAGTTATGATCATATATCTGATTTATTTTACTCACTTTTAAACAGGTAAGTATCTGGACCAGGTCTGAAGTCACTCAAGGGAAAGAGAAAATACTGCACTATTTACTTCTTGTCCTCTGCAACTTTGCTCACTCCTACAAATAATGTCACTGGGCTTTCATTGTTTTTTGCTCATTATGTCCATTTTTTCTAAAGATTCTTAAATTTTTAGAGAATTTGCGGAACATAGTTCTTACCGATGATCACTTCTACTCTTGTTTCAGATAATTATGAGGAAGTGGCTCAGGTTTAGGAGAATCGTGGGTCAATGAGTTTAGTGAAATGATTTTAACCTTCCTGGCCCATGGATAAACACAGTGGTGTCCACATCTGAGTCTGTGCGTGGATTGCATGACGACCTCCTTCATGACCATAATTCAAGATAAAAACCAAGTGTCCTTCTGGACTCACAGGTACCAAATGCTCCTCCTGTAGGAACTCTCTCCTAAAACCTTTTCATCTTACCCAGCTGGAATTTTACAGTCTCTTCTCCCCCAGTTCGTGTATGGATGTTATGCATCACCCCATATAATTCTTCTGAAGTTCGTGACAATCTGAAGACTGGCAGCAATGCAGATAAAGTAGTACTCTTTCTCTTTCAATTCAAATACTATTCACATTACTGCTGATGGTACTGGTCCCCGCCATGGATGAGAAATGAATGTCTAAGGGGAGTGAGTCAACAGATTTTTTTTTCAGGGTTCCTCTGGAAGTGTGAACTGCCACCCTTCTCTGGTTCTCACCCTGAAAAGAATGCAAAAGGAAGCTGACAAGGCTCTGTGAAGATGTTTTCGTTGGAGACGAGTGGCTTCCATGGCCCCCAAAGAGACTGGAACACATCAAGTTATATGTATGCAAGTTCAATCCCTGGGTGCTACATGCCCAGCTATTTACAAGAGAGTAATTATCAGTGTAAAGTTGGTACGTACACCCCCTGCTATGATTGCGTCAGCAGAGAACGTGCTTAAAGTCCTGTCATCCATTCCTGATGAAATGGGAAAGGATCCTCTGGAGATTCTGCCTGTAAATGTAGAGTTGATATGTTACAAAATGTCAAATGCCCTTCTTCAGTCAAAGGAAAAAGTAAAAACGGTAGATAAGCATCACTAGCAGTGGAAGGCAGAGAGTTTTCTTGTGAGATGGTCCCAAATTTTAGAGAGCAGGTTAAGTAAAATTCAGAGTTTAGGTCAGGCTAGCTTCCTAAAAATCACCAGGAGCTTGGTAAACTGTAGATTTTCAACACTTACTCCTATAGATTTTTGTTTCACTAAATATGGTGTGAATTCCAGGATGGATAGTTAATCATGTCTCATGATGATGACTGCTTGCCCAGGTTGACAACCACAGTCACTGACCTAAGCCACAGGAAGAGAGTTCTTCAAGAACAAACAGAATGTCCAAACAATTAGCAGCACTGGAGAGATATCACATTTGTCTAAAAACTGACACTTTCACAATGAGAAGTAGGGTCTGTATCCCCCTCACCTGTAGTCTGGGCTAAATTTAGGGAATAGTTAACTAATAAGGTACAGAGAAAGTAAAAGACTGTAACATGAAATGCACTAAGTTTCTGGCTGATTCCCTTAAGATTCTTGGCTTCAGAGGCTTGGAAGCTTGAAGCTGCCTCACTTCCTATGAAGAGACCGTGCCAGGTTTCTCAGCTCACTGTCCCGCCTGAGATCCCAGCCAGTAGCAATCATCAACTGCCATATACATGAAGTGGAGAGGCCTGCAGATGTTACTGGGCCCTCAGAATTGAGTCACTCCAAGATTTTAAATCACTCCCAGCTTTGAGTCTTCCCAGAGTTCTCCAATATCATGGGAACAAAAATCAGCTGCCTCACAGGGCGTTGCCCAAATTCCTGACCCCCTAGAGCAGACTAGCATGGTTATTACACAGCCTCACGCTGCAGAATGGGACCTACAATGTGGCCAGCAAACCTGAAAGGCATAGGAGGCTAAGCAAGAATTATAGAATCTAGAAGTTCTGACAGTCACTCAACTGTATCTGTCAATCAATTGAAACTGGAGATACCATTATTTAATCCTCACCTCTCATAATAGTTTGTGGGTATATAAAGTGGTCAGAAAGGTATAAATCAAGGTCATGGTAAAGATTAAAAGAGGCAATGTATAAGAATGTGCTCTGCACAATGCCTGTTACACGGTAAAAAGTTAGTAATTATTATTTTCTTTGTATTGCTGTTCTGTACTGTTCTAACTAAATATCAAAAATCTTTAAGATATCTCAGTGAAAATCAAACCTATTCCTTTATGTTTGAAGAAAATCGACAGAATGCATCCCAATCATGTCAAATGAATTTCACGACGGAAAAGAAGGATGCAGAACCTGCCCCTTCAAACACTTTCTTTACACAGATGAGCTACTTTATTGAAATATTTATTCCAGGTTGGTGAACCCAATATCTCCCCACATGAGGGTCCTTTTTAAATACTAGCACAATCACTGAGCACTTATATAACAGCAGTATTCATGTTAAAAGAGAATATATGTATTGCTATTAGCTGTAACTTCTATATGTATACAAAACTAGCAGTGGATGTCTGTCATAAAGCCTACACACATGTTCTTACAAACACAAGGCCGCGTCTTTATTTAGATAAACACCTTTTACTGAGCAGGAATCATCAGAATTTAGAAATATTTTTTCACAAGTCATTGTTTCATTCCATTTGCACCTGTCTAAACTCACTATAAATGACACTTTCTAAGTGCACCTCATTAAACAATTCTTTGTAATATTCTCTGGTTCTTTCATCATAGGAAGGGAAACATTTCTGATAAGTTCTATATGCAGTGCCATCAATCCTCCTGAAAGAGAAGTTGACATGATTACTACAGTGTGATAAGGAGGAAAGAAAACCGAAAGGAGTCTTTTGGGGATCCAGAAGGTCTTCAAATGACTAAAATGATGGCATTAAGCACTTGCAGCACGGGTTTTTTAACAACTCCCCAGTTACAATATATGTAGGTAAAATGCAATTGCTACAAAAATATGAATATTAGAAAGCTTTCAAAACTGCCATTAAGAAAGAAATTCACATTCAAAGTGAGAAAATAGAACGAACAGTCTTGTTACGTATGACATAGTGTTAAAAGGTTAAAGTTTTGTTGTCAGTGGTGCTGGTAGTGTTGTTACGGTCGTGCTAGCTCAGGTCCTTTTAAATCTCTTCAAAAATGACCTGGAAGAATGGTTATTTTGCTTGTTTTAATGATCCCCTGAATAGAAAAACATTGGAAATAACTCATTAGTGGACTTTGCAGGTGGTAAGTGTAGGGCAGGCATCACAGAAAAGCCTAAAATGTCATATAAATGGCCCCAGAGAGGGTATTGCTATAAGTCAAAAATAACAAAATGATATTTAGCTTAGAAAAATGAAAACCAATACATCTTGAGCAAAGTAATTCAATGGACATGAGAAGCCTGGAGAATGGCAATGCTGGAAGGAGACCTGGAGCTAACAGTGGAGGGCAAATTAGATATCAGTCTGCAATGTGATATTGCTGCCAAAGGCTGATGCTATTAAACACAGTGATCCATTAGATTGGTGCAGTGCAAAAATATTGAGAATTGAATCCCACCTTCTAGGATTCTGGCTAGACTAAAGTATAGCATCAGGCCCCTTGACATTCAAAATAGGTTGAGAAATTGGACTGAGTACAGAGAATAGAACTGAAATAATGAAAGAAATGGAATGATTTATTCATGGTGAAAAATTAAAGGAGCTAACTATGAATTGGCTGGATAAGCAATGACAAATGAGACTAGAGCAACAATAAGTTAATATCTGAAAAGTATAATTTTCCACAGAGGAAAGGGCTATGCAAATGTAAAATAATAACAATAATTTGAAAATGCTCTAGCAAAGTGCCCAGGAAAGGATTAGGTGGGTTTAGTACATGGTTAGCGCTTTAAATAAATTCTTGGTATCAGTTAAACTTGCCATAAATCACAGTTTGCAACATTCTGTCATTAGATAAGTCTTCTCAATCCCAAGGTGGAAAAACTTGAATCATTGGGAGTTGGAACCAAACAATTAAATGTTGTGTCCTTTGTTTTCACTTTCTTTCTTAATACCCGTCTCTACTGTCTCGTTCTCCCATCTAAATTTAACGTTTTATCCTTTCTTCCAAACTCATACCACATCTTTGATTATCAATATCTAGGAACTTTCTCCTAAATAAAATGATAAGAGGAAGAAAATGGAAGATCTGAATTACTTTATACAAAGATGCTAATATGTGACATAGCTTAGCACATTTCTTCAAATATATGTGTGTTTATACACACATACACACACACATGCACACACTCATACATATAATATCTTTTTCCCAACAAACGTCTTTGCTCAGTAGATGTGAACCATGTTTTGAAGTGGGTAATCGCTGTGTCCTTCATATCACAGGCCCTAAGCTTCCTTATAGAAAAGGCCTGTATTTGGAAGGGCCCCTAGATTATTCAGAGGTGTCAAAAGAGCTGCTGTAGATTCTTAGAGATTAAATGGGCTCCCTTTGATAGATGTTTGAGGTTTTGCATTAAAACTCCAAATATCAGGTGCATGTGACATACTTTATGACATATGAAATTTTCATGCAGTTTTGAGCCAGGACATGCTCCAGTGGAAGCACAGGTATAAGAGAAATATAACTCAGTGCCTTTCCAGCTCTAACACTGTACAACTCTATAATTCAGGGACTGTGAGATCGTTTTTATGATTCAAGAGTGGATGCTGATGAATTATTTCCAAAGGCAAAGTGTGGGAAAGAGAAATACAGATAAAAAGTTGTATTATCATATGTTAAGTATTACAATACTAGGGAGACATAATTTTGGAACAAAGAGATAAAATATGAAAGATTAGTAAACAAAGGGGGGAAATTTTACAAAGAGGAAGAACTGCAGTGACCATCTATCACTGATCCCTGGAGTAGAAGGGAGAAAATACGAAACTCCTGCACCTACTGGTGATGTATTGGAGAAGACAGAACATCTTGCTCAGGGGGGCCTTTTAAAGGGTCAGACATCTGCTGTAGAGCAAACACGGTGAAACCTCAGTCACAGAACAGCCCCTAAGTTACACAAAGAACAGGTTTGTGACCCTGAAAATAGGCAATGAAACAGAACAGAAACCCCACCCTACAACTGCTGTGGACTGGCCTGGAGGGATCTGGGGGAAATGTGGAATCAATGTAATAATTGCTAACACCACCTTGTTATTTATATTCTAATAGTAGATAAAATAGCTTCTTTGGTCTCAGGTAATTTCCTACTACAAGTGCTTTAATGGAAACAAGATAGTCACTGAGGCAGCCAGTTCAACCAAATACAGTCAGCAAAATGCATCATACTATGTATAAAGTGACCAGTACTGCTGGCCACCAGCAGCCTCTATAACAGATTTGTGCCTCTTGGGGCTTACCAATAGTGTGGTTTTCTGCTTTGACAATTAGTGACCAAGCACAGGAACTATTTTAACCATGTCTTATAAATTTTTTCAACTTCAGAGAAGCACAGCATGTTCAACACAGTGTAAATCCAGGCCAGGAAGCAGGTCACTTTGGACTACTTAAACACACAGACCAATTCAGCTTGTACAATCTGGTTTCTTTCTTTAGCCATCTGTATTCGTTCAAATAAACATGGTGCTTTGAAGTTTTCAAATTATACACCTTGTGAGTAAACATATTCATGAGTAAGGGAAAGTAGATAATATGAAAAAATCTCTTTGGTACTAGATTAAGGTAACGGTTATGGAGTATACTCATAAACTCATCACGTAGATACCAAAGGAGACAAGCAGAAAAGTAACTGACTCCTTGGAAAGCGTGCGAGTTATGGCACCACTGCTTCCATTTAATGCTGGGTAGCTGTGTCCTATGGGAACTTTTGTTTAAAAGTACAACTTGGTTATGATTACAAAGATGCAGGCAAGAGGCTTGTGTACAGATTGACGCAAAGGAAAAAGCAACTTTTTGTAATGGCAAATTACCCAGATTTGAGTTGGTGGATAAGATAATCTTCAAAGCAGAAGCGGAATAACTGGTAAGCAAAGATAAGGAGAAGGGACGGGGCGGGGAGACGTTATTATACCTCAGCTCTACGCAGACCTGTAAGGAGATTCCAGAACAGAGGGTGTTTTACCAGACTCAAATTCTCCTTTAGCCATACATGCGCACTAGAGAAAACTCCTGCCTCTAGCTTTTCCCTTTCTCCATCGCATCTGAATGGCACATAATGCCAACACCTGGCACATGTACCCCAAGTGACCTCCATTCTAATCTCCATGCAGGCTCCCCAGTAATGGTTTATCTCAGTACAGTAGGAGTTAGGGACATCCTATACATTTTTTTTTTTTTTTGTCTTTTTGAGACAAGAGTCTTGCTATGCAGTTCAGGCTGGCCTGGAGTTCACTTTGTAACCCAAGGTGGTCTCAAACTTGCAACGATCCTCCTGCCTGGGATTACAGGTGTGCACCACCATGTCTGGTTATGCTATACATATTGAATAAATGTGCCAGCTCTGGATGTTACATGTTACGAACCTAATATTAAAAATGAAGAAACTGGAAAGATAAAGATTTACATTCTAGCACTCAGGTTCAAAGTCAGGTCCTAGTGACCTTGAAGTTTTTAATGAAAAGTAAAGCAAAAGAAATAAAGCAATTCCTTTAATTTTCTTTAGAGTCTGTTTTCTGACTTTATATTATTGACTAAAGAGATCTTTAAATTTTGGTTTAACTTTTGTAGACTGTACACAAATAGATTGTGATGTGTGTGTATGTGTATACATGGTAAACATTTTATTTGTTCAAGAAATATTTATTGAACACATAAATCTGTACTATCCTTTATGATGTACTATGGATTAAGCAGTAAACATGGTTTCTGTTCTCATGAAATTAATTATCTGCTGCTTTCCTTGGTGAAATAGGGTCTTGAAAACCAAACAGTATCTAATGCATTTCAAAATGAAGGAGATTTGATTTACTGTGATTTATAAAAGGGAATGTGTGGTACTGTAAAGGTAAACGATGTGTGAGATACTAACCGTTAATCCTATAACCATCATCACTACTGCTATAGTTATAAAGTAATTTTAATATTATAAAAATGGAGAAATTAGAATTCTACATGGCTATCAACCTCCAGAGTAGGGTTCGCCCAGAGAAATGAGAGGGGATAGCTCTCTGCCCCAAGGTTCAGGACTCAGGGTATGTCAATCTTCTCTTTTCTAAAATGAACATAGAAATAACTACCTTATTTGCATGATAATCATTGAACCGGAATGTCTTCAGAGATTTCCTGGAACTGCATGTAGATAGATATTTAGTTACATTAAGGAATAAAACAGTGCTCACAGTTTAATTTATGTACATAATTTTATTTTTTGGATATTTATTTCTTCTAACCTTAAAACACTACCAAGTTATTTCTTTAGAGTTGCGTGTGTGTGTCTTGCAGAAAAAACCTGTTTTGTTAATATCAAGCCAAGGAAGACCATCAAGTGTTGCATCAAATTAGGCATGACAGTGTCCCTTGTTGGTTCAGGCACCGAGACTACAGAAGCTTGGACACCTATATGCTGAGAGGATAAAGAAGCAAACAAAGAAGCAAAACTCCAGCTAAGCATGAAACAGCATTTGGGAAAACATTGACTACTGACTACTTCCTACTTCACCACCAGTGCCACACTTGGTGAATAAAAGGCAGAAATTATAAGTAGCAACAGTGAAAAAAGGGACAAGCTTTCATTCATAATCTTGAAGATCAAAAGTATAAACTTTGCATTTTGGACATGAAGGAATATCATAGTGCAGAAAATTTTCAAATGAAAGAAGGAAAAGGGGACATAAAATTAGAGGTGTAACAAAATTAATATGAAGAAAAATACTACTATCCTTCACTTATTTGATATTTGTTTAAAAGTATACTTACAAACACATGAGTAGAGAAAATACAAAATGAAAATCTACAACATGCAGAAGAATCATATGGCTAATCTTGCTTAGAAGGTTCTCAGGTAGGTGTGAGATTGCAACATAGTTACCGGCCCAAGTATAGTTACCAGTGGTAACTTTTCCACTTAAAGTTTCAGTGTTGAAATTACACTAAGTGGTCACCCTAAGGATGTTATTTACAAAAGTTTGACAATTCTGCAAGGGAATAAAGTTCATCTCATTTCTCATTCATAACTTATTTATAATGTAATCCTCTCTGGTAAATGATCATATGTTGTTCATGTCTCAGGACAATTTATTGGATTCCAGTCCAAAAAAAAAAAAAGATACTATTGTATTCATGGGAATTATGCAAATTTACAACCTAGTACTAAAGCACCAACAACCTAAGTATGATACCACTGTTACGCATGCTCCTTCCTTTCAGGGGTTGTTTCACCCTACCCTATGTAAAGAAAAGAGAGTGGTGGCTGGAGAGATAGCTCAGTTGCACAGGTGCCTGCCTGGCATGTGCAAGGTCCTGAGTTCAATTCCCAGTACCAAACAAACAAACAATAACAACAACAGCAAATGAAAATATAGTGAGGATTTAGGGTCCAGGAATATAGCTCAGCAGCACAGTGCCTGCCTGGCCATCATGAGGTTGTGAGTTCAATTCCTGGTACAAGGAAGGAAGGAAGGAAGGAAGGAAGGAAGGAAGGAAGGAAGGGAAAGAAAGGGAGAAAAAAGAAAGAGAGAGAAAAGAAAAGAAAAGCCAGCGGTGGTTAGAAACAGCTCCATTGCTGGGACTCCATTTCTTTACCCTGGTACCCTTGATTATAAATTACAAGGAATTATAAAGACTGAAACCAGGAGGAAGAAGGCTTCATGTCAATTTCACTTAGGCATGATGACAGGCATTTTCTAAAGGTAAACCAGTATGAACACACTATATTAATTCCCAACCAGAAGACTAATCTGCAGCCACAACATCAAAACATATTCAGGACAACCTATTCTGCAAAATTCTGAAAACTAAAAAAAAGGAATAAATGAATGAATGTCAAACTTTTCTTGAAGAGGATAAAGGGAATCACATATTTTTATTGATTGTGATGCCAGAACAAACTAAAATCTTTTTGTAAATTAACTGATCATAGGTATTGCACTTACAAATATGTATTACCTTTGACAAGCCAAGCTCTCATTTGTAATCAATGCAGTGATTAAGAAAGCAATTTCTAGATACAGACAATGCAGTGTGGATCTCACCTCAGCCTTTTAGCAGGCTTGTGACTTTGGGCAGCTATTTGAACTCACTGTGCCTCAGTTCTGTCTGCTTTATCTTGCTAAACAATCATAATCATCATGTTTACTGCATAGGAATACTGGGAAGATTAAATGAGCTAATGGATATTAACTACTCAGAAAAATTCTGGGCTAAATATAATTAATAACTTAGTTCTTACTATAATATTTTATAAATAAAATCACCATCACACAAGCATAATATTGGAAGCATATTACATTATTTTACCATGGGAACAATATCATCTGTCAATATCAGGATATGTAAACAAACTGTGGAACCTATAATGCACAATAATTAATATCAACATATGGTATATATATGGTACTGAGGATTGAACCCAAGGTCTTGAACATGATAAGTACTGTGTTCCATCACTGACCTACATATCCAGCACCACATATGTTAAATAAAGAATGAGTTAAGTATGTGACTGTACTCCTTGTGGAATTATTGAGCATGAAAAGCAAAGTGTAGATTTATTTACTCATCATCACACTTTTTAAAAACCAAAGTGATTACTCACAACCATATTCATATATATTATTGTTGTGACTTGTGTCTAGATGTCCCCTCCAAGCCTCATGCAGTCATAAGTGGGGCTTTTTTAGAGATGGATGAATCTAGAACGAATGATACTAGGATTGATTTACGGTGCAATGCTAGGATCAAGAGCACTTGGAGTAGGGTGTGAGTGCTGCCTGCCCTAAGTAGTAAAATGCAAGGGTTAGAAAGAGCTGTGGTCCTCCCTTGTTGCTTTGCTATCTCTGCCCACCATGAACTGTTTCTCTCCTACAGTGCCCGTCTGCCATGGCACCCTGCCTTGAAGTCAGCCAATAATGGACTAAAACTTTCACAAACTGTGAGCTAAATAAACCCTTTCTCCCTTAACTTGTGGGTGCTGGGTATTTTTGTCTCCACAACAAGTAACTAAGACAACAATATATTTATTTTTAAATATTTTTTGAGCACTTACTGTTAGCGACTTTTACAGCACTGGCTTGTAACAGTGAACAAACCAGACTTTAGTATTGGTACTCATTGAACTAGGCTGTAAATGGCAAGGATATAGTCACAAAAATTCCCAGTAACCAAAATATATATTACATCCGATTGTGATAAATACTGTAGGAAAAAGGAAATAGTGTTTTCACAAGCAGAAAATAGAGTAATGGTGACCGAACAATAGTAACTTTCAGTGAAGCGAAGCAAGATCTCAACAGGAGAAAAGAAACTGTCTCAGCAGAGAAGCCGTGGGTAGGAGGCCTGTTTGCCTAAACAAAGTCCTGGGTTTAATCCCCAGCACCAAGAGGAAAAAAAATTAAAAAGCAGGATTCTGAAAGAGATGAAAAAGTGAAATTCATTAATCTTCTGCCCATGGGCATATGTTTGCATAATTTGTATGAACGTGATGGAAAACATAAAAAGGAATATGTTAAGCTATTACATGTATTAAGATTAATTACTTCAGAGAGCCTAGTGGTCGGGAAGGGTAAGAGGAGCCTAGGCTATCCATGTCTTCTTTATATACATTTTGGTTCAAATGTTACTATTGGTATTAAAGGAATTAAGAAAATGAAGGCAAATAATTAAGTAAGCAAAGAAAGGAAAGTAGCCATTAATCAATTAATTAATATTTCCTGCCATACAATACAATAGAATAGATGCTCAGTCAATACCGATCAAGTTGAATTCTGAATGTTCCTTTTTGCCACTACACTACCCTCCTCGAGTAGGTGGGGAGGCACCTGAAACCTTCAGAGGTTAAGGACAAAGACTAATTTCTGACACTATGTGCTCGGTAACAATTTCTGCTGGAGTATTTGCCGGCAAAACAACTCCAGGACTCTCTGTGAAGAAGGTCATCTGGAAGCCCATCTAAGAGTTTCTTTCCGCAGTTTGCATAAAGGAAAGATTTTGAAGTCTGAGCATAGAAGAAGAGCAGAAAAAAAAGTGCCTTGCGCATCACCAAGAGCAAAGCTAGTGCACCCGCTCTTTCCGACACACAATACAAGTGATTCGTTTGAATTTTACCTTTGTTTTTCTGTGACCCCCTACTTTCTGGAGGAGGTGCTGTTAAACAGAAAGATGATCAAAAGCTAGACATCTGAAGGGAGAAGAGACAGAATGAGGACAGCCCCAGCACGTCCATCTTGAATAATGGAGACAAGGCCTCAGCACCTAACAAGGCCGGCATCAGGAAGGGTGACTGCGGCCATGTTCGGAAGCAATCTGAAGAACTTCAGACCGCAGCATATTCCCAGGCACTCTTATCAGGCCTTAGCTCTCACCTGACATGTAATTATGTTCCTCCTCAAGGGAATCCAGGCGGAGCTCATCAGCCAGGACTTAATTATTTCCAATAATTCTAAGGACATTCCACTGGAAACAGAGAGCTGTTGTCTGTTTACCTGGACTGCTGCTGAAATGTGAAAGACGCCTTTTCTACCGTGATCATTTCCTTCAAACAGGCCACTTCATCTTACACATTATTTGAGTAAATACATATGGACATCGTGAAGTGTTCCAGGATGTTCAAGGAAATAACCAGAAGCCCAACTAAGGAGAATCACATATTTTCGCAGAGGCAAACACCAAGTAGCTCCCTCTTTACATACATCAATATCAACAACATTTGAGTATCATCTCTTTCCAGGTTACAGAGTGTAGAAAATACCAACCAGCACGGCAGAGGGAAGTTCAGGCAACCTTTCAGACACAGCGGCATGATTCCTCATCTGCTCTGCATCTTGCTTACAAGGTTAATCAGTCACTTCTATTTGTGTGGATAGAGTAAGTGGCCACAAACCCTAGACATTTCAAGTAAAAATTTTCACTTAACATATGCCTAAAACATCCTCTCTGACTCCTGTGAGACTTTCACCATTCAATTGTCAACACAGTGTGATTCTTTAAAATCCATACATGACTCACTAATCACAGGTAGTAATAGTAATATAATAGTGCATCATCACGGTTAGAAGAGATCAGAGTTCAGACACAATGAAAGAGTTGGGCTGAGGAATGAAAAGGTTACACTGAGCCTGAATGTGCTGACTTGCCAGGTAATAACAACTTGTACAAAAGCTGGGGACCTCAGAGAGGAGCAAGAAGAGAACTGAGAGGGAGCAAAAGTAGTCATAGGTAGAAGAGCAAGGAGGAGGAATGGCAAACCAGTCCTGTTTACATTGCACTGTCAGCCAGGGACGGTACCAAAATCTGTGGTTGGCCACTAAATAAATCTTCTTTGAAATGCAAGAATCTACTATGAAAATATTTTCTATTAAAAAATGCAGTAATATCTCCAGAGTGTGTGATATCCCTCAAGTGAAACGTTTAAATAACTGAGTTATGTCTTTAATCTCTAAAACATGCTTTCATTTGCAGTTTTTCTAGTAATTATAAAATGTATCCAGCATTGCCCTTAGTTCACATGTATTTCCTTCTAATAAGCATCAGTTGTTTCAATGCCTTGTGTAATAAGGCCTTTCTTATGCTCTCCTGGTATATCTACATAGATTTATTTCCCACAGTATGGAAGGGCTGAGACGCAGTGTTAAATTTCTAGTTACTGGTTTCTTCACTTAGTTAACACTTGCCTATACATGGGGATACTTTCTTCTCTGTATAGGGTTTAAAATATTGTGACCCATCTGTTTAAGATCTCAAATATAACCACCCTCTTCTAAAATCTATCCAGCTGGGCTCTACACCCTCAGAGTTTCTGTTCCTGTGTTCCAAGATGCATTCTGATTGGTCGAGGTGAGCTATATTCTGACTTCTGGTTAATCAGGGTATTATAACTAAGGAGATGGGGGGGGAGAGAGAGAGAGGTATTTTGAGATTATGAGACAGATACAGAAATAAACTAGGAGAAAATGAGGGTTAAAAATGTCACATTCCTAGGAAAGTGACTAAGTTTTTAAAAGACTGGCAAAATTTAGACAAAGATCAGTGATAATACTTTACTTAATTCTTTAAGTAAATTATCCAAAATTGATCAGTTAAAGCTGGTTAGCTCTTCCCACAGAATTATAGTTTGAAAAATACAATTATGGTAATTGATAATATTTAATTTAGCACTTTATTAGAAACTGTCTTGGTCCTGTTATTTAACTGTTTCATGTACATAAGTTTGATTTCTTAATAGGACTGTACACTCCTTGAAGGCAAAGACCACATCATCCCACCTAATATACGTTTATGCTCAGAGCCTATGTAATCCAGTATATGCAAACACTCTCCATTTTAATTGTTACACATGAATACTTAAAACTAACCTGAAATTAGGAATGCATAAATCTCCTTCTGCTATGGTCTAGCCCAGTGGCAATACAAAAAAAGTGGAGAAAAAGGAAAGGTAATATTAGTAAATGTCCATATAGGGACATTATGTTTAAAAAAAAGTTGTAAGGACCTTTCACATCCCATATGTTAACATAATAAGATAAACTGATTATATGACTTCCATGGAAAGTTTATGTATATGAGCATATTTACATAAACACTGAACTATCAGGTCTAATTCTCAAAATTAGCTTAATGATGCAGTTGTGAGAAAATTCATGTAAACCACTGCGTAAAGTCTTCTAATATTTCTCAACTTCATATTCATTCAATGCATATTTTAAAAATTTATTCCTATCTGAACTTGAAAGCAGGAGCATCATTTCTCTGACAGAAGAAAATATTAGCAAGATTTGCTAGAACTATACACAATACCTTTTCCACTATTAAAGCTGGAGGCACTTGATGCCAGCTTTCAATTTAATCTCAGTCAAGAGAATTTGCAGAGCTGTAGGCTAACAGGACATTTGACCCTGCTTTACATTCATGCTCAAATCCTGAAATCAAGTGATTGTCCTGAGCCTTCCAGTGTTCCATGTATATACCTCTGGTTCTTCCCTGGTCCATCCCTGACTTAAAATCCAAAGCAGGCATTCCCAGGCTTAGGCATTTAAATGCAAATTCCAGATCTTGCCACTATGGCCTGCTCCTGTGCCTATGATCCTGCTCAAAACCACCTTCTCAAAACATCTCGGCCTCTAGGCCTATCTTTTTCAGTCTTGACTGTTCACACCACTGTTTGCGCCATAGTCATAGCAATTAACAAAAATGGCAGTGAGTCTTGAATTTGTAGAACCATAGCTCCGACAGTCCCCCTTGGAAATGAAGGGATTTAAATATGTCCTTGTACTTAGGAATGCAAACTTTTGAAATTCATTAAAATTGTAAAATCTTAGAGCTCAGAAGGATTGAAAAACTCCTTCAAACTTTTAAGCTGCCTTTACTGTTCCATGTACATACTGTCTTTGATGGTGGTTGCCTTAGAGTATGCTAAAAAGAGAACCAAACATATCTACTCCCTTTGCATTTTCAAGAAAAATAGAAACAGGCTAGGTATTAGGCATCACTATTGATTCTGTAATTTCAAAAAGAAAGAAGCAGAAACTCATCAAAGACCTCAAGGCTACAGAAAGAGAGTCAGAGAGAAAAGGGGAGGTGGAGGAAGAAATAATTGAAAAGACTGAATAAATGAACACACTTAGGGCAGAATTGACAACTGATTCTCCCGCAAGCTACTACATATGTTGTTGCTCCTTATAAACCAATATGCGATTAGCTTTGATATAGATTCAAACGAGCTGCCGATTCTATTAGCTATTGATTCTATAAAATTAAACCTACTACACAAAAATAATTCAAGCTTCACATGTATAGTTTTCTACCTTTGTATGTGCCAAATACTGAATTTTAAGATATGCATACGATCTTTGGCAAGGGAATAAAAGCAAACTTACACAGTCTCCTTTGCATTATCTTTTAAAATAATTCATTTTATAAAACTCAAACATTTCCACTAGTTAGGAATTATTATTATGTAAAAATCTCATTTTTTTCTCATTGGAAATCAATTTTTCATAGCTATAGACCTAATCAAAATTTAGGCCATTTGTTTTACAAAATGATCACCAAATTTCCAAATAAGATTAGGTCTGACTATCCAATAGTATTTTCTAGAATTAGTGTTAGTGGCTATAATATTATAAGAGAAAGTATAATTTACTCAATCAATCTGTATAATTAAATAGGAAAATAGTATAGTTTATTTAAAAGTAATTATTTTTCAACACTTGCCCTGAAAAGTAAATTATCAATATTTTCTTTGGCACATATAAGTCTAGTGAACTTACTGACAATTTTATGGAATCAGAATCTTCATGTTCAAAAGAGATGAGTATCCTGCTATGATTTCTCTAAATATTGATAACAGATGACAGTTATAGGTTTAAAAGCTAATTAAAGGAAACAATCTAAAACCATGCATGTAATAACTAAATGACTCCCAGAAGAGTGTGTCTAGGAGATTTCAAAGTATAACAAACCTAGTACATCACAAAGTCATAAAAAGAAATATTCATATACAGAGTACATTCCACAAAGTAATGTTCCAGTATGCAGCTAAGAGGTGTGTTTGAAAATAGTTTCCATATGTGAGTTTTAGGTAAGGTTTACAACAGGAACCCAAATGTATTGTTTCAAAATAATATTAGCAAATAATAAACCCAGAACAAAGAGTCTAAAAGGAATTTATATCAGTTTCTTCTTCATTGAAAATAACAGAAAATTTACACTGGGTTTTGTATAAGAAAATAGTGGAACTAACTAGTTCCACAAGGAAAGACATAGAAATGGCAGCAGAAAAAAGGAGTTCAGGATCCAGGAATGGATCCATTTTACTTTGGGGAGTAAAAAGCTTTAGCAGTTGGCAGCAGGAACTCACGGAAGATTGGCTTGGGTTTCTTCCTAGGGATGCCTGAGTTCCCCCACTGCCCCGAGCCCAAAAGCGCTCTACATTCTAACTGTAGGGAGGGAGTCGCTTAGCCCATCATCCGAACCAGGGTTGGAATGGCTACACCCCTGATGGTGTGAATGCCACGAGAGAGAAGGCAGGAATGGGACTCTCCCAGAGGAAACCATGGTTGGTTTATGCAGGAAGAAGGAAAAGGAATTCTGGAGCCTTCTTAGAAATACAGCACAAGCAGTTTTTTGCCTTTTCCAATACTATTGTACCTTTTGGATTTTATTTAATTGTTCATTTTCTTACACTAGGGAGACAATACAATGTTTACACATGCGGATCTGATTTATTTTGCTTCTGAGCATAGTGTCAAATTGCATCCATTTACCTACAAAAGCCTTGAGTTTATCTTTCTTTATAGTTGAGTAATGAGGGAAAGGAGAAAAAAAGAAAGAAGGAGAAAAAACAAAATCAAAAAATATATGTACCTGTATACATGTATATATGTACACACACACACACACACACACACACACACACACACACACAAATATATATATATTGAGGAATATATACTACCTTTTTTCAAACAGACCTCTTAGCTGCATATTGGAACATTACTTTGTGGAATGTACTCTGTATATGAATATGTCTTTTTATGATTTTGTGATGTACTAAGTTTGTCATACTTTGAAATCTCCTAGACACATGCTTCTGGGAGTCATTTAGTTATTACATGCATCGTTTTAGATTGTTGCCTTTAATTAGCTTTTAAACCTATAACTGTAATCTGTTATATATATATATATATATATATATATATATATATACTGTCATCTGTTATGTGTATATATACACACACACACACATATAATGCTTAACTGTTTGATCAGTTTTGCAGGCCTATATCTGGTAATCTGAACAATTACTTTGAAGACAACAATATGCAATATAACAACCATTGTTGATTTCCTAAAAAAAAGAAAAAGCTACATAACATAACAATTTACCCTTTACTTGTCCTCAGTGTAGGTTTTTTGCTGAACCTTGGAGTTGAGCACATGTGTGTGAGGCACACACGGACATGGGCACGGGAGCTGCTGGAAGGTGATATCCAGATGCCTTGAGAATCAGGCACAGGCACACACCTCAACTGCAAGGGCCGAGATCAAACAGCACCAAAGCCTCAGCCTCTCCACACTTAGAAGGAAGGAGCGCTTTGTTATACTGAATTACATTTGATAGGAGAGTTTAAAAAATGAAACCCATTAGGTATATTCACTATCAAAATTCAATAACAAGTTTATCAGTCGCAATACTTTTTTAACTTTGATGCAGTATTATTTTAGATGAAAGACATTCTTTTTCCCCTACCTGTTACCATATAACAATGCTGTCAGAATCAAAGCCCTTAGTATGAAATACAGAATGTGAGACATTCAACTGATATTTCTTAATGACACGTGCTACTGGTTTTAATGAAATTTGAACACTGAAGCATGTACAAATAAAACTGAGAATTATTAATTAGTCAAATATAGAGTTGAGTAATACCTTTGGTAATTGTTGTCTCCACCAGAAAGGTTTTTTGAGATGGTATAAGGTACAGATACATAAACATTTATTCCTAGCATAAACTTTGGATCTTATTTAAATATCTGACTATCTGATACTTTGATCAAAGATAAAGTCTTTGAGATATTTTTGTCCTTTGAAACCAAATGAACGAAAATCTTGCTTCTGTGGAAGTATGGTTTATTTTAGTTTTCTAAACGTTGTTACTATATCATATTGTAAAGTGTATACTGAAGTTACTGAGAATAAAAATTCTGGTATTTGTTACTTGGCAGTTAAGCTGTCTTTCAATCTGTGATCCATTTTTACTCTTTGTATAAAATTTTAATTAATCCATCAATCAATGTGGAAAAAATTATTTTTTCGTGAATTAGCAGGTGTAAAAAATTGACCTTTTTGTGATATACAAACACAAAAATTAAGATCCAAATGCTTAAGCTTAAAAAAAAAAAGAAACAAATGCTTAAGCTTTTCAAATGGTTAAGATTAAAAATGCACACCTTTGGCCTCTCTTCAATATGGCACTGTGTAATCCCTTTATACCACATAAATCAGTTACCTTGGTAAAATACAACAAGGTGTGAGAAGTCTGTCTTCAGTGCGTGATGCCTAGCTTGTACCCTTAAGCAGCTTTTTAGGGAATTGACTCGTGATACCTGGGACAATAAACCGCAGTATATTTAAGAAACTTCTTCTGCTTTCCCACTAAGGTAAGCCTGGAGAAACTAGATTGCCTAAGGCAAATATCTAACTTCTATGCAGAGTACTTCTTTCTAAGACTTATCAATTTTTCATGATGTCGAAGACTAGGAATGACAGGCAAGGAGAATCAGGGTATTTTTCTACCCATGGATGCAGCCATTGCCTCCCATTATTTGCCACTGCTTATGCCTTTCAAAGGCCATTCATACTGGTCTCAGGTGACAGAATTACCAAATTTATTTTAATGCCAGTGACTTAAAGGTTTTAAGGAACATAGAGAGAAACTTCAAAGAATGAAAAACATCCTGGCAGATGGTCTTCAAGGATGTGTGGAGAAAATGGCTAAGAAGAAATCCTTAATCCATTTACTGATTTTCACCCTCCTCTATTGAGTAAGGGTGAGAAAGGCAAAAATTGTAGATAAAGTTTGTGTGCTTGGTTACCATCCTCTGTTTTGATTCTGTAGTAGTAGTCTGGGTTAGAGAATCATTTTAGGTACAAAGTTCAAAGGCCTGTTCATTTTGTCCTTTCATGCTCTTTCCTGAATTTTCCTTAGTAATCTCTCTCTGTCTCTCTCTCTCTCTGTCTGTCTCTCTGTCTCTCTCACTCACATACACACTCCTCACATACACACACACACACACTCACACACACACTAATCCCACCTTGCCTTCTTTACCCATATTCTGGTCATCTGCACTGTCTACCAGCCTTCATGAAATATGGGTCATAAGGAGGAGTGGATTTATTTGATTTGCCAGATTTTCACACTAAGACAGTTGATCTAACACCTAAATCAAGTATCCCTGCTTTACCTACAATCTTCTAATTGGCATATTAGACTTGATTAAACAGATTAACAGTGTCATCAATAGCAATTGATCAGATTAATGCTAAGATAATTGAATCTTTTCCTTAGAAAGTCTAAGCTACAGACACAGCTCAATAAGATCATATATTTCTTGAATATAAACATGCAAGATCTTAAATTAGAGAAACCACAAACACCTTTATTTTTAGTGTCATTGTTCCATTTCTTAAAATAGATGGTGGAATGTACATTTTTAAAATAATAAAATGTAAAAAAAGGAATCAGGCAGCCATCGACTAGCACAGCACTGACATTTAACTAAATCCAACCTAAATTTTATATGAACATATACAATTTTACGTCCCTTTTGTCTCCGATCTATCAAGTGTACCCCTTTCCTCACTTTAGTTTTTTCTGCTCTTAATAGGGTGTTTTGCCTTCTGTTCTTCACAAATTTTCTTTTGCTTTGCTTCCCTTTTATTTCACATCAAATGCACAGTTTACAAGTAAGAGTAATTACCCTCTGCTTCTCTTATCTTTGCTTCCCCACACATTCCTTTCGAGTCTAATGACTGTGCCTGTGCCATCTCCAAATGTGCTGGCTGCAAGCTCAAGTGAACATTCTCTTAACCTAAGGAGATGAGTGGCAGGTGGGTGAGTGGGAGCAAAATTGCTTGTGCTGAATGCAGGTGGGTGGAACGTGTTAGCTGCCTGATAGATATTTTAAATTCTGTAATAATATTTCTCATTTAATGAATAGCGTGATGAGAGCATTGGTAAAAGCTCAAAGGGATGTCCACAGAGTTCTTCTATAGAATTATGGAGAGGAGGTGGAGACCACTCACTGACAGGTGAAAGCTAGGCTACAGCACAGTGAATCAGGAGCAAAAGTAACCTTGTACTCACAGCACCAAAAGAGGCAATTGCCGAAATAGGGGAACCGACTCAGCAATAAGCTCCCTAAATACAATTCTGCTATTTTCTTTGTAGCTCTCTTGTCTTTGCAAACATGTATTTTTAATATAGAAAGAGCAAGAAGTTACTAATAAATCTCCCTTACTGATAATGATTTCTACATGCTAGCCAAAGTAAAGAACTGAGCAGAAAATAAATTTACTTAGTAAAAAATTTACAAAGCTATATGAATAGCACTGGGCTGGAGAAGCTTAGAACTGAATATAGTCTATAACTTACCTCTCAGAGATGACAGGGTTAAACAAACTGCTCTAGTCACATAAAGTACTTATCTTCCAAACTGAAGGGCAGAGGAAGCCTGCAGTTGTAGTGGTCATTTTGGATGGGGTGTACTCTCTGAGTAGCCGGTGATGAAGAAATAGTGACACCATCGTATTAAAACACACTGTAATGCCAGTCAAACTATTACCAACAAAAATCATATAGAGTTGATCATAAGTTATTCTTTATATTTCAGAAAACAGAGAGTATTTTAAAAACTGCAACACAAACTCGTGACAAATTAGTTAGACTTTTATCTCATTGGATGAAAAGAGTTTTTCACTTTTGTCTGTCTTGAGGTGCAGGTGGTCAAATTCAGGGCTTTATAAACACTAGAAAAGCAGTTTACACCTGACCTCCAGACCCAGGCCCAGAATTCATAGTTTTGATAACTAGCAATGAGATCAGCAAACATTGCCACACATGTATCTAAAGTAATTTGTGCTAGTTGAAGCAGGTAGATTTTAAGGACAATTCAAAAACAAAGATTAAGGTGTAAATGTGCAAGTATAGTCCAAAAGTGAAAAAAAAAGTGTATTGAAGGAAATTCAAAGCTTCCCCACAAACAACATACAAAAACAAATGGAAGGACATATATTTTATGATATGAAAGTTTTTAACTAGCTATAGGGAACATAGCAATAAAAAACACAGCCTCATTCTGCAAAGACCTTACAGCCCACTGGTTTAGGCGAACAGATACAGCAAAGAAGTTTAACATAAGGCTGAATGTGTTACGGACGAAGCAGCAGGAAGAAATATGCTACTTGCAACCCTGGTGGCATTTGAGCCGCAGGAATAATACTGGTTCCAGGGAGAACACTGCTCTTACTTTTCAGAAAATATCTATGAGTGACTGTCATGGTTGTGGACACTTCTCCAACCAGTGGGTCTATCAGAGAGAAGTGAGACTAAAAGCTAAAAATTAAAGGAATAATAGGCCTACCTTCTGACCATTCTAGAAAAAATTAGTTTAGGGGGCAATGTAGGCAACTGGATAACAGGACAGTACAAGAGTTATTTGAGAAATCTAAAGGAAGGAGATACAGCATTCTGAGAGGAAGGGAGTGTTACAGGCTGAGTTGACTCTAACACAAAATTCCTGTCTTAGATTTTTTGTGTGTTTTTGAGACAGGGTCTTTCTATGCAGTTCAGGTTGGGGTTGAGCTCACTTTGTAGCCCAGGCTGGCCTGAAACTAACAATGATCGTCCTGCCTCAGCCTCCCGAATGCTGGATTACCAGCACGCGCCACTATGCCCAGCAAAATTCATGATTTAAAATCACAACCTTTTAATTCTATTTGTACCTAAAGAGTGATTAAGTTCAAATAACACCTTTAGTGTAGAGCCTTATTTCTTTTTTTAAAAATTTATTTTAAAGAGAATAGTAAATGAGAAAAAACAAAAAGAACAAAAGCAGCACACCAGCATCACAAACATAAATGAACCAAAGCAAGGGCATGTAAAGTGATACAGGGTTTCAAGACAAAATGATATGAATTAATAGTGGTTGTTATATTATATATTGTTATCTGCAGCTATGTTGCTCGTATTACCAGATTTAAGAATGCAAAACTGTTCAAACTATTAAAGAGAATAAGAAAATAATTATTAGATAAAACAGAGATAATACAGAGTCTCACTAGACAAAATGGTAGGAATTCACCATGTTAGTTCCATTGCATATTGTTGCCTTCAAATCAGTTGTTCAGATTACCAGATATGAGCATGCGAAATTGGTCAGAACATAAAAAAATTTTAAGCATTAACTGTTCCTTTCAATATACCATCAGACATCAGCAGTACAGTTATCACAGCTATACATACATATATATATATATATATATATATATATATATATTGCCTTCCTTCTTTCTTATTTCAGTATCGCTGGTGTCTCTCAGGCAAGGCAGACACTAGGGTGGGGGACACACCCAGAGACACAGCTATGAAAACAGGAAGCCATCGGAAAGTCAACCAATAAGAGAGTTCTGAGAAAAACCTAGCCCTCCCAACACCTTCATTTTAGACATCCTGTATCCTCAAAACTATGAGAAAATAAATTTCTCTTTCATAGGACACCAAATGTATTGTATTTGTTATGGGAGCCCTACTAAACTAATACACAGAACTCGGTGATGTTAGGATGAAAAGAAAAAGAATATTTAAATAGATTCTATATAATCTTAATTTTTATGTGCTCTCCTCTGTGACATTTATTTACTGATTGATTTATTAATTACATTGCTGAGGATTGAACACAAGGCTTTCCCACTAAGCTACATACCCAGCCATTTTTTACTTTAGGGTCTTGTGAAGTTACTAAGTTGCCCAGGCTGAGCTTGAACTTGCAGTCCTCTAGCCTCAGGCTCCAGTTCCGACCCCCAATTCCACAGTGAGGGATTACAAGCATGTGTCACTGTATATGAGCTTTTCTCATCATCAGACTTTTAGACACTCTATCCAGACAGTACTTCTGTAGTTGTAGTGTTTAGAGAAAGAAAAAGGTATATGAAGAAACGCAGTATTGTGGCACAGATCTGAGACAGCTCTCACAAGGCTTCAGTGTACAGCGGTGGAGCTTACGAGGGCCATTGGGTGAGGAGGGCTCTAACGTTGAAAAGTGAGTGGCCTTGAAAACCAGGTCTGGTAGCCCTATGCTTCTGCTCTGGACCTCTTCTCTCTGCTTCCTGGAGGCCAGAGGGGAGTAGTTTTCCTCCTCTATTCACTTCTCTCACTCCAGGCCCAAAGGAATGGACTAGCTGACCATGAACTAAAACCTCTGAAAGCCTCAACCAAAATAAAACTTTCTTCCCCTAACATGCTTTTCTCAAGTAATTTGGTCACAGTGACAAAAAGCTAACACAACCTGTAGAGAAAAGATGGCAGCTGTAAAAGGCCAATGAATATATATGAATTCCACAAGAATGCAGATTTAGTATAAAACTTATCTAAGTTTTGGAAGATTCTAGGAACATGGTGAATGAAACATGAGAAATCTTTTCTCTCCCCTGGATAACAGTTGCCCTTGCAAATCTGCCTGCTTAACTATACTGGAACTCAGTCTATAGAAGCTTTACCAGAGCCAAGAGAGGGATTAGGAAGTACACTGTGGATAATGTTGGTCAGTTTTGCCCAAACACACCTTAGCTCTGAGCAGGCAAATGTCTGTGTGTTACAGGAGAAGCTTGTCCACAGGATATGGGGAACCAAAGGGAAAAATAACCCCGGCCTCCAAATCAGGGGTCTGTGCTCTGGCCACTAATCGCTGATTCTGATCACATGTGGACAGAAAGAGAGGTGCTGACCATTGCTTTTGCACTACCTCTGGCTGATCCAAGTTGAAAAAAGAATAAAAAATAACAGAAAAAAATCAACCAAATCAGAGCTGATTTTTCAAAATGATCAACACTGGCAAGCTTTAGGTGTAGGTGAACTAAGCAAGAAAAGGGAAAAGTTGCTAAACCCATAAATAGAAGATGTACTATTATTACAGATTCTCCATAAATGAAAAGGATTACAAGAGTGCACAATGAGCAATTGTACTCCCCAATGGATTAATTTAGTTGAGATTAACAGATTCCTAAAAATACAAAGCCTCTGAAGACTATGCCATTCAACAATCTCCTGGAAAGAAAAACTATGGAAAGGAACACTTCACTAGTAAATTCTACCAAAAATTTTACAAAACAAAAAAAAAAAGAATATCAATCCGATCCAAGGTTTTCAAGACAAAAAAATTAAAAGGAAGAAATTCCCTCAACTCATTTATTAGGTCACCTGATACCAAAAGAAGGCAAAAACACTATAAGCAAATCATTCTTATGAAAACTACTGTAGAGCAGGGAGTGGGGGCGCGTGCCTGTAATCTCAGCACTCGTGAGGCTGAGGCAGGAGGATTATTATGAGTTTGAGACCAGCCTGAGCTACAAAGTGAGCTCAAGGCCAGCTGGAACTTCATAGCGGGACTCTGTCTCAAAAAGGCAAAAAAAAAAAAAAAAAAAAAAAAAAAAAAAAAAAAAAAAAAAAAAAAAAAAAAAAAAAAAAAAAAAGAAAGAAAGAAAGGAAACGACTGTAAAAATCTTCAAAACCACTAAAAAATTGAATTTAGCACAAATCAAAAAGATTACAAACCATTATCAAATGGAACTTATTCCTGGAATATAGAATGTTTCAACACAAAAAACTATCAGTGTAATAAACATTAATAGAAAAAGGAGAAAAAAATCATAAGATCATCTCAACTGATGTAAAATTCAACATCTTTTCATGATAAAAACAATCAGCAAGCTAGAAATACAAAAAGCTAACTATATATATGTATATGTAATATGTATTATATATCTACACATGTATATAAATGTGCACAGGAAACATTATAATTGGAGATAAGAAAGTGAATGATGACTAGTTTCACTTCTATTTTGCACAAAACTGGAAGCCCTAGCCAGAGTATCAGGCAAGAGAAGAGTATCAGTGACATGCAAACTAGAAAGGAAAAATAAAATTCTCTCTGTTTGCAGACGATATAACTTTATGAATAGAATAACATAGATGAAAGAGAGAGAGAGAGAGACTCTGCTATAACTAATAGAAGCATCCAGCAAAGTGGTAGGATGCATGTACACATGAAATGGTTTTCATTTCTATACACTGACAGTGCACAATCCAAAAAGAAAACTAGGATAACAATCCAATTTATCAAGTATCTAAAATAATGAAACACTTAGAAATGAATTTAAGCAAGTTAAAAAACTATGTAATGAAAACTATAGAATAAAAATAAGAAACTTAAAGATATCAGTAAATAGAAACACAGCCTATATTCATACCTTGGGATTGGAGCACATGATATCACAGACATGTTACTATTACCCAAAGACCAATGCAAGTTTTGTCAAAACCCTAATGATTTTTAAACAAATTTTTAAAATCCCGAAATAAAATTCTTATTTAATATCAAGGGACACCAAATAGTCAAAAAAACCTTGAAGATTAATGAAAATGAATACCATCTGATTTCAAATCTTAACACAAAACAGCAGTCATCAAAAACAGTTTCCATGTTGTACCGATACAAAGACATACATATTTTTTAATAGAATAGAAAGCTCAGGAATAGACCTTCATACATACTGTAAAATGATTTTTGGTTAACAAGGGTTCCAACACCATTTCACAAATGTTGCTGGGAAGACTGGATATTCATATACAAAAGAATGAAGGTGAACCCTTCAATAATACCAGCTACAAATCAATTCAAAACAGAAAAAAATAATTTAACACCTAAAATTATAAAATCATTAGAAGACAACATGGGACAAAAGGTTCACAGCACTAGTTACTAGCAGTTTCCTGGATGTAACATCAAAAGTATAGACAAATAAGTTGGATTCAAGAAAATTTAAGAAAAACTTGTGCATCAAAACACAATAGCAACAAAGTAAAGGTAACCTAATTATAGAGAATATTTGCCAGTTATATATGAATAGGAATGTGTATTCAAACTAGAGAAAATCTAAAACTCAAAAATCAATAAACAAGCTGATTAAGAATAAGGAAAGGACTTAAGTAGAAATTTCCTCAGAATGTATGGGACAAAGTGCCAATAGCCACATGAAGTAATACTAAACATGATACATGACTAGATCCAGTTAAATCCAAACTACATACCACTCACAGCCACTGGCATGGGAAGGAAGGAAGGCAGGAAAGGATGGAGGGAGTGAGGAGGGGAGGGAAGCAAAGGAAAAAGAAAGGATAGGTTGGTGAGGGTGTGAAACAATTGAAACTATTGTACACTGTTGGTGGATATTTCAAATGGGACTGCTGCTGTCGAAGATAGTATAAAAATTCATCAAACATTTAAAAGTAGAATTACTATACAAATAGAATTAGGTACCAGTTCTACTTCCATATATTGAAAAGAATTGAAGGTCTTATCTCAAATAGATATCTGTATAGTTATATTTCTTCACAATTATTAACATTGAGAAGCAACCCAAGTATCTACTGACAAGAAATGGTAAAGAAAATGCATATACAAATGCAGGAATATAATTCAGCCTTACAAAAGAAGGGGTTATGACATATGCTACGACATGGAGAGACGTTTTGGGTGATGCTGATGATTAAACCCGAACCCACACCCATAGCTGACAAGCCCTCTGCCACTTGTCTATATCCCCAGCCCAACATGGAGTAATTTTAATATCATCATGCTAAGTGGAATGAGCTAGTTATAGAAGTAAATAATACAATATTTCACTTGTCTGAAATACTCAAAACCATAATGACAGAAAGTAGCGTAGTGGCTTCAAAGATTTTAAAGGAAGGTGGAATGAAGAGTTATTGTATAATTAATATAGGTTTTGTATTTTAGAACATGAAAATTTATGGACTAGATGGTGGTGAAGACTGTACAGGTGTATGAAAATACTCAGTTCTACTGAGCTGTAGATTTAAAATGGTTAGAACAGTACATTTTACTTTATGTGCATCAAAAGAGTAGAAAATATCTAAAGGGTATAATCACCCCAAACGTATGCACATCTATCCCAAATAACACAAAATACTTTCAGAATGTTGAAGCATTTTAACATCTTGCATTCTACAGAACTGAACACAAACAAGTTTTGTTTTTGTTCTAGGATTTTGAAGAAAAGTATTCTGGGCAAATTGAAAGAATTTAGATTACCACATGCACTATTAAAATGGGATATTCCATTATATAAAAATACCACGATTTTTTTTAATCCATTCCTCAGTGGATGGACATTTGGGTTGTTTCCACAATTTAGCAAGTACAAATTGCTCTGCTATAAACATGGGTGCACATATATCACTGTTATATGATGGTTTCAGATCTTCTGGGAAAATACCCAGAAGGAGAATAGCTGGGTTGAACTGTGGTATTTTTATATAATGAAATATTACTCAGCTATAAAGATAAACTCGAAGCTTTTACAGGTAAATGGTCACAACTAGACACCATACTCATAAATGAAATAAATCAGACCTCCATGGGTAAGCAACATATTGCCTCACTAGTGTAAGAACCTGAAAGACTGAATAAAAATTAGGAGGTATGATAGACATTGTCAAATGAAAGGCACACGCTCAAAAGTAAAGGGCTAGTGGGATGAGGGAAAAGAGAAAGGAAAGAAAGAAAAAAAGGGGAAATTGTGTATATCTGTATATACAGGATAGGTAACATAGTTACCTACTGACTTGTATCACTTTACTGAAAGGAACAGCTATGATTAATTATTTGATCAATCTTGCATGTCTATAATTGTTTTCCTGAGAAACCACTTTGAAGATACCAATATGTAATACAACAACCATTGTTAATTTCCTACCACTTTGTTTGTAATTCAGTATAGCTTGTATTGTTCTTATGCTATTTTGTAAATGGATGTCTGTTTGTTAATGTGTTTTCCTTCTATTTTATTTTATTTTTTTATTTTTTATTTATTTATTTATTTATTTTTTGCGGTACTGGGGATCGAACTCAGGACCCTGCGCTTGCTAGGCAAGCGCTTATTCCACTGAGCTATATCCCCAGCCCTCCTTTTATTTTTAAAATAAATTTTAAAAATACAATGTGAGATTCTATAATCACTACTGGGAATTCATAGGCCCTGACTTTTGAAATTGATTTCTCATATAGCAAACTGGTAGAGAAGGACGTTCTAGTTTGAGTAAACAAATATCAAAGACTATCTGCAAATCTCTCAATCCCACAGTCTGGTGATACAAAGCAAGCAAGAACTTTCCCACTTTATTATTGTGACCTCCTGAGCATCGTGCATTTAATAACCATTTCATTGTTCCATAAGTAATGTATGATCTGAAGGAGAATGTCATCACATAATGTTCAAATTACATCAGAAGAAGGGCTGGCCGAAAAGAGACTGGACTGTGTAATTCATTTATAGTCACTTTTTAGGAAAAATCACACATAATTAATGGTTTGCAAAACATGGAAATTTTCTCCACTCTACTAAGGATAGCAGTGGTTCCACAGCCATTTTAATTAAAACCACTTTCAATTATACTCCATGAAAACCTGTTCTTGTACTGCATTCAATAGATTTAACTTTTGCACAGGAACATTCAATTTTCCCACAAAGCTTTAAGGAAACTGGTAGGCATGTGCAATTTTATGGCTATAAGGACACTTGCAACTAACTTGACACCTTTTATCACTGAGTTTTAATAAGCTTGACATGTACAAGTGCAACACTGAGTGAATTTTACAATACATGAATTAAGGAAGTAAAAGGTTATGTATCTGACTCCAAGAAGGCCATAGGGATGAAAATTCAAGTTTTGAAAAAGGGGACTCTTGGTAGTTCTGCGCCTTAGCTATTAGATTTATAGTTGTATTCTTTTCTATTATTATTAAAGTATGTAGAACTTCAATTTTAAAAAGAATAAAGAAGAAGACCTAAATGTCCTCAGTGTTGGGAATTCTTTTCCAAGGCCCTGTAACTTTTTCACTTCTTCCTGTATTTCTGGTGCCGCTCAGTCTCTATAAACAGGCAGTAAGTTTCTCTACAGGGTACTCAACAGAGTATAGACTTGAACACTGGAAGGTCATAAATTGAGCTCTTCTATGACCCAAGAGTCTGCATTTCTAGCAGTACAGGTTCCAAGAATGAGAAAATGTTGACGAATAAACAAGAATTCTGTCAAGATTCAACATGTTTTCCCTGCTAGATACATAGCTCCTTTAATTCTTCCAGTGGCCCCAGCCACAAGAAAGGTTTGATTTGCTTTTGTAAATATATTGTCTATTTCACAGTGTTGATATTACATGAAACAAATGAGTAAATATATGTGAAAATTGTTAAAAAGTAACTTCCTAAGATCAGCATATTTACTTTCAATAATTCCCGACTATTACTTCAGTCATGGATTTCTTTTGGCAGTTTCAGCACCAAAATCTCAACACTCTTTTCTATGCACTAAAGTTTTGTTTTATCCAAAAATACTTTGCAATGTAGACTTTTACATGAACTACTTATCATTTATGACAACTTCCTTTGTAGGATAATAACTATTTCACATATTTTTTCTATGTATATAATTACCTTTTTATAATTTTTATTTGACTTCAACAATGCACTAAGTTCATTAATATTCATGGAGCTTTCCTACTAATACAGGATGATTGACTCTTGAGAACTTTAAAATAATTACTTACAATGATACCTGCCAACAAACTTTCAGAACACTATCTGCAAATGGAAAGGTGCTGCAATTAATTATTGTGAATTTTATGAATCCCTTATAAGGGATACTCTTTACATTTCAATAAATACAACCACAATAAGTTAAAACATCCACTAGATGGATTAATTTTGAACACAGATGATGAGGTATTTTCCCTCACATTACCTCGTTCTCAAATACAAAAAACTGTCTTTTTTTGTATAAAATATGTGATGAAAAAGAGGTTGTTTCATATTACAATAACTATTTTTTTCACAAGCTACACAAATGCTTAGCATGATGTTTCAAAACCAAAAGATAAATAATGATAAAATTTACTTCACAGGAGTTAGTGGGAATGAGGATTATTCCTGAAATCTCACACATTTCATGAAAGATATAGCTTATTTTTCCCTGATAATAATTACAGTTTGGTTTCATCCAAAGAAATCATATTACTATACTACTAGTCAGTCTGTCTTTAAATAGTTTTTAGTGTACATTTTATATTTAAGTAATACAACCAGTACTGTGATTTATATGTCTGGCTATCTGCACATTAGGTAATTTTATTGACACCAAAACAGAAGTTAAAGAAAGCAGAAGACAGAGAACACACTGGAAGAACTTTACGGGGTCAGCTAACATTTATATAAATTTACATACATT
Organism: Dinomys branickii; assembly: GCA_004027595.1. NCBI lineage: Eukaryota > Metazoa > Chordata > Mammalia > Rodentia > Dinomyidae > Dinomys > Dinomys branickii. The sequence continues at coordinate 101,989 of PVLD010002968.1, forward strand.
TATAAGCATTTACATACACTGTCACTTAATGCCAAGTTAATTTTTCCTAAAATTTTGTCAAACCAGTGTCATGTTCAATAAGTTCTCCACAGATATTAAATCAATTACAATCCTTTCACTCTCTATTTTAAAGTAGCCATCAATGGAATCTCCCTTTTCTGTTTGTACTACAACTAAGATAAAAGGTCAACCCTTTAACCTCCCCACCTGCTTCTTTTTACTTGACCAGTTAAAATACATCCTCTACCATATACAACCTCACTATTGAACTTATTTATAAGATACCCTGCATTTTCTCCAAAATCATAATCCCTTTGTTTTTATTTTCATGGTCTCTTGACTTTTGATGATATTAAAATTTCATAGAATATTTATAAGTATATGGGTGTTTGTAATACAGAAACACACACATACAATATAAGGAGCTAAATTTAGAAAAAGAGTCATTGGTCCCCTTTAACTAATAAGAACATGTGGATTTGGGTGGCGTAGAAATAAGTGGCTCATTGGCAGCCAGAAGGAGAGCCAGGAATTCAGGTCAGCAGACCCTCCTGCCAATACCATGTCGCACGTCTCAGCACTCCTGTTCCACTCAAGGCTCCAAAAAGCAGTAACATGGCCTGAACCATGTGCCTCTGGAAGGGATTAAGGGGTGAACTCTAGGAAAAATTTCTCATAATTTCTGTATCTCTCTTGAGATTAATTCCAACCAGAGCTGGTTTCTTTCTTCACAGTTCTCTCTAACCCTGCTTACATGAGTCGACCAGATGTCCACAGGAACTTCAAGGTTGATAACTATGGAAATAATCTGGAGTCCCATGGCTAGATTTAGTTCCTGATAGATGGTAAGGTTCGTGGATTGCTCCTGGTGGGTCATGTGTTTCTTTCTTTCTTTTATAAAAGATCACATGAGATTGGGTTATCAGAATTGTGCAGTCATACTAATATTGGGTGACACTGGAATTCCATATAGAAGACTCTGCAAAAGTTAATTTACACAGGGCCCATTCAGCACAGGGATGGGCCTCATTCTGTGAATAGGAAGAGAAATGTGACACTATATTGCTTTCTCAAGAGGGTTTACAGACTAGTGTTGAGAATCATTTAACATTGTACATTTGTAGTGGGGTTGAGAACTCGTAAAGAACTATCTCATATGTCATTTTATTTAATTGTCACAAGAACTTAATTAATTCAATAAATACTATTATTTTATATTATTGTTATTATATCTTTTGTTTTAGTTTTATGTTTTATTTTTTGCCACTGCATTAGACACTGAGGATTTGTGCACAAAATACAGGATGCTATCTATGGGTATACCTACATATACTTGCCCTGACATCATGAGATTGAAATCCTGGGTTGAAGACAAAGCTGAACCAATTACATAATTAAGTAATTATAAGTTACAATCTTGAAAATTACAATAAGGTTGACATGAGCCACACTTCCATTGTAGCTCTTGTGGAATTGGTCAGGAAACCACCTAACCTGTTCTACAAGATGCATAGGTCTATAAGATAAATAGTGTCAGTTTTATTCTACAGGTGATTTATTGAAGTTCACAATTAATTAATCTTGGTCACAGAGTTGGTAAGTGGTCACACAGTTACTAGGTTAAGGTCACACTTTGGGGGAAGTACCAAAAGTAATACATGTCCCAGAACTTTTGCTTATTCACTTTTCTATTAGAAATTGATCAGAATAATCATTGGTCATTTTCAACAGCAATTTATATTTAATTTTAAAAGCTGTGGAAGGCCTTGGAAGAGTTCTAAACTGGGAAACGACTTGATTTTGCAGAAACATCCAAATATAAACCGCAATAAAAGTCATCCATAGCAATCCAATGCAACGTCACCACAGAAGCCAGCTACAGGCTAACAAAGATTGAAGGACGGAAATGCAGTCATTGGTATAAATCCTAGGTCTCACCCAGATTCCTCTGTCTTTGGAATCTCTGATGCAGCAATGTGTAATCACTAGCTTTCTTAAATTTAAAACCTTGTATCCCCAAAATCCTTTTAGGGCAGTGTCATAGACTCCATGTAATGACAGCACTTTGATGGAAACAAGGGCTTCAGACTCAGACAAGCCAAGGTTTCAAATGCCATGCTACGTGTTCCAAGCTATATCAGTGAGTGACTGAACCAACGTCACTCATCTGTGGTCTTGTCATTAGACAACAGGGTTATTAAATAAGACATATCTCTTAATGTTTCTGCATATAGCAAAATATAATAATCCACATAAAGTGCTGAGCACAGTATTTGGGGCCAAGGAAGTTGCCAGTAGCCAGTTTTAATATCATTCCTTACCTGTGAGATTAAAATTGCAAAAGTCTATGAATGTTAAAACTGATGATCCATTGATATTGACTGACATACACCTGATCTATAGGTCATTAACCAGTATTACCTGCGTAAGGTCAGTAATGTATTAATGTAATTGAGCCCTAAATTTTCTTTAGCTATGTGATTATTTCCCTATTTTCATTTTGCTTGTTAATTTGAGGAGTAAAGAGAAGTTTCACAGTGTCTAACTATACAGTCTTTGCCCACTCTTCCCACACTCCCATCCCCACCCTTGGTGTCATCCTCAGGTAACCCGCGTTAGCAGCCTGGGTATATGTGTGTCAGATTCCTCCATAGTTTTGTGAAATTATACAGCTAGATTGTTGATTTGCACTTACAAAATGAGGATTATAATATATAAATGACTTTGTAGCTTAATTCACTCTGGATATTTTTCCACATCAGTAGGCTACTATCTACTTAATTTTTATCAATGATCCCAAAGTAGCTTATAATATGCATATACTATAATATTTTCATGCATCTTCTATTTATGGATGTTTCAACTGATTATAGCTTTGGGTATTTCATTTTTGTTTGGGTTTTCCATTTGTTTTGGTTTTCAGTATTATAATAATTGTTCTAGTGAACACATATGAATTTTTATTCTTATGACCTCCACAGTTAATTCATCAAAATATATGCTTGGGAAGAGGGCATGCTTAGTGTGAATAAGGACCATATGTATTTATTCTTACTGTACAGTAGTATAATAAGTATTTTTACTGCATTATGATAAAATATGCAGTACTTGCCCCCAACCACTGATATGTCCCAAGACATTCTACAAATGTCAAACATCCCAGGAAGGACTGAATCCTCTAGGTCTAAACAGCACTCTGCAGTTTACAGGTACCTATGATAAACTTCAATTTATAAAGTAGACAAAGTAAGTGATTAACAATAACTAATAATGAAATACAACAGTTTAACAATGTGCCATATTAATAGTTATATAAATGTTAAATCTAAAAATATCTTAAAAACTGACTAAATTTTCAGGGCAGTTTTGACCAAGGATAACTGAAAAGTAGAGAGAGAAATAGTGGGGTATGTGAAGTTGTTCAGTCTTCATTGCTACTCATATATAAAGAGACTTTTACTTTATTTTTAAAGAGATATTTACTGTTTGCTTGTTTATTACTTCTCTTTGGTATCATCCAATTTAAATGAGTAAACGATTCAGAATTAATTTAAATTTAATAAATTGATGAGTTCTTTCCTAGAAAGCATTTCCAGTTGTTTGTCTCAACTAAGAATTCTCTACTGAAGATAGAGAGTGAAAAAAATATTAAGAACTTACTATTTAGAACTGTACGTTTTACACTCATACATTTGTAATACCTATGTACATTTAAAGTGTATGAAGCATCATGCATTTTGGCTATCTCTTGATTAACTTTTGTCATTAGGAGATTATAGGAAGTAAAATGAACACAGATTGTTAATTGCTAAAACTGAAAGTAGTATGGATATTATATCAGATACATGGTCTATGATATTTCAAATAAAATATTTTCCCAGGGGAAGCTATCATTGAAATTATAATGGAAAGACAATAGAGAAAGTATTTCCTTCACAAACTTTCAATATTAACATTATTTTTTAGAAACTTTTCTGTTGCCAAAGCATGAAACATTCAACACAACAGCCTTTAGGTCCTGACAAACTTTGAGTAGGATTTAGAAATGTGACTTTCAGCACCTTATGTTAGCTACAGTAGAAATCATAACTTCTAAGAAAGTTTACTTTTTCTTGGGAAGGACACCTGATCCATACTGTAATACATGTTATTTGATTTGATCCTTGTATAGTCCTCACAAGGTAAAATGGACAGATCAAGGGAGGAGAAAAGGTTCATAGTTGCTTATTTATGTAACATTGAAAGAAATTATGAAGTTGAAATTATGAAACAGTTCAAATTATACAGTTGAAATTACAAAGCAGCTTTCCAAATTTCTCATAATCCTTCCTGCTGTTCTGTATAAGGATTTTTTTTTTTTCTGGCAGTACTGGGGATTAAACCCAGGACCTTGCACTTGCCAAGCAAGCACTTTTTCCACTGAGCTATATCCCTTGCCCCTTCCTGGTGTTCCAATTCCTCACCTAAGACTCATATCTCCATGACAATGATTTTTCAGAGAATACAAAATAAACATAGTTAAAAAAATAAAGTGGTTACCAGTTTGACTACCAGAGAGACCACCTCTTACATATGAGCTTCAGGCATCCAGACATGCTACCATCTCCAACCATGAGCACCTACAAGTGAACCTCAATGCCTTGGTTGCAGGGCCAGGAATATGGTCACAACTCCAAAAGAGGACTTAGTAAACTACAGCCCAAGACCAAATCTGACCTATGGCCTATTTTTTTATATTTTGGATACAATTGGTTTTTATACTTGTAAAATTTTGTCCAAAAAATGTACAACAACAAAGAATCTCTGTGGGCTACAAAACCTAAAATATTTATTATATAGCTCTATATAGAAAAGTTTGTTAAATATTGGTCTAAGTTCGTACTTAAATGTATTTTTTCAATCCTGAATTTTTAAAGCTCTGTTACAGCTTTTGTCTATGCTAGGAATAAAATATTCACTTTCTCTCAATTCTATGGTGAAAAACACCAAAGTCCCTTATTAGATTATGTTTCATGTGCTGAAAATAGTAAACACACACAGCAGATAGAACTTTAAGAGAAGAATTGCTTTACAAAGGAACTACGTGATGCAAATCCACTCTCATAAATGATAGTCTATTTCCCACATCCCATCAACAAAGGAGTAATTAAGATCTTTCCTGCCTTTGAACAGGGATGTTATAAACTGAGAAGAGAAAGGTATGAGCACTTCATTAGGTGCTTTATTGACACAAAAATATTACTGTTATAATTAAGAGATTCTAAATGAGAAGTCACCTGCAAAAAGCACTTTAGCAGAAAGTTCGGAAAGAGCAGTATTACCTTCCTATGTACTTGGAAATACGTATGTGTTCACATCAAATGGCCCTATTTTCTCTTGTCTTCTAAGTGGAAGCGATGGAGTCTCTCCAGCAGCTGGGCTGCACTACCTGCACCACTGACTAACCGTAGGCACCTTACATGGCGGTTCTCCTGTTCGCTGTGTGTCCTCTAGCTCAAAAATAAGTTGCCGGGGCTGGGGATACAGCTCAGTGCATAAGCACCTGCCTGGCAAGCACGAGGTCCTGAGTTCAATCCCCGGTACCGCAAAAAAAAAAAAAAAAAAAGTTGCCATGGTAGTAAACAAACTCGATGGTAGGTTGGTGCAATGGGCACAATCAGAGAGCAGCAATGCAAGAGAAATACAGACTGTGATGTTTTAAAGCAAAAAAGGACCTTTGACTTAAGCAGTTCCCTTCTCCCTATAAGAAAAGAGACACGGAAGAAATGACTCAATCTTAATACAACTAGTATTCTAATCATGGCTGTTGCAAATACAGAGAAAAAAAAAGAAACAGGGAGAAATGATAAAGCATATCCTAGGAAAATAAGAAATTGAAAGGAAAAATAAAGTCCATAAATTCGTATTGAAAATCATTCCCAAAATGACACACAGGATCCTTAGGTAAGAAGAAACAGAAAAAGACACAAAGTAGAAGTCAAACCGGCCATTTGCATTCTTATTCACCAGAGCTGGGATTATACCAGGGAACTTGAGCCAAATTGCCATGACAATAATTAGCTCTAGTACTTTGACAGAGCATTATGAGAACATTTAGCAAGGCATTAGTGAGAATTACCCATTTTTCACACATTGATTAGATGCCATATTTGGCTCTTTAGCATATTGGAGTCTAATAGCTGCACTCGGAACTAGCATACTACTCTTTAGCTGAAATGGAAACCTGCTAACCTCAGACCAAGCCACACGCAGGTGGCCAAAGATGCACAAATCCATTTCACCTGTATAGGAAGAAATTCATCAATCAAGCCAGAAAATTATTTGGTCCGTCTCTGGTGAGCATGGCACAGTCATCTACTATTCGCTTCCGATTAAAAGGAAATGCCAAACATCTTAGAAAAGAAAAGGAAAATAAACAGCAGCACTCTCTGGACTTCCTCACTTCCTAGGCTGCTACCTCCTTGCTCAACTCAGGATAAGGTTCTCTCTCACTTCAATGTCTTCATTCTTAAAAACGTTCATATTTCATCCATTGCCATCATCAATTGCCTTGGCTAACGCAGCTACTAGATCATTAGTTCTCAATTCCCAGTACATTAGAATCAGGTAAAAAAATTCCAAAGACCTACTAACCTGTGTCTCACATTCCAGTTAAATGACTCTGAATTTGTGAAAGATAATCGAGACAAGTAAAATTAGATAGACAGATAGATAGATAGACAGATAGGTGAAGTATATCAACAAATCAGTTGAGTTTTTGAAATATTGCTGACAGATGGTGTATTGTTCTCAATACATGGAGGTATCTAAAAATCCTAAGCCTAGAAAAGGTAACTTTGAGGGGGTGTTTTGTGATTTTTTTTCCCCTTTTCTTATCTATCACCACCTGTCCACCCACACAGAAAACACATTTAATTTTGAATCACATGTTTTAGAAGATACATTTCTCTCACGCTATTTTATGAGTAATTAACTTTTCCTAGTCCAAAGAAGTCCAGCATGAACACCTAGGGCAAACCTCTTCCTTTCTTTTTCTTACATTCACTTTCAAAGCTATGTGTGGGAAGTGGATTATGGAGGTGGTAGGGTGCAGCAATCATGAAAGCTTACTAGATTTTAGGAAAACCTGTGGTATATGTAAGTCATGGACCTCTACTGAGTCAAAGGGTCGGAATCATCCTTCCTTTACTTTCAGCAGAAACTCATGAAGAATGAATAATAAAAGATCAAACTAAAGAAAGAAGAGTGGGAAATACCATGTTTCTATGATTTATTCCCAAGTTTAAAGCAGAGAGTTAAAAGTATAAAGAATTGAAATTAGCTGCACAAACTTGGCTCAGAGATCTCCTGTCTTCTGGATTCAATTTGCATGAGAAAGTTGATTGAAACCCTTTTCATTTTTTTGCAAGCTTTACACTGTTCTGATTCTATGAGACATCTGTATAGAACACAGAGAGCAAGGCGCACATGCACTGACTCCAGCAATGTAGGAGAGATCTTTGTCACTGAAGAAGTTATAATTTTTAATCACAAAAGTGCCAGAAACAGTGAGCTATCATTTCACCGGGGCCAATTGGAATCTCAAATCTCAGGAAGCTGCTGTGTTGTCTGCCCAGCCTTCTCATCCGTTTATCTACTTGTCTTTACAAATCTAAGGGTTCATAAAACTCTCTGGCTATATCTCTCATGATTGCTAAAAGACTCTTGTAAATCTGGCTGCATTTTATAGGAATGCCTTCCCTTATTATGGCTCCCTGTCTATTCTTTAATAATGCAAAAACCCAAGTGATTGTCTGGGAACTTGAACACAACAAGTTGTCTAAGAGATAATAAGGCCTTAAGTACTGAGTACGGTAGTACTTTATATGGGTAAAGGAAGATTAGCCTTGGTAGTTTTTATAGGTATGTATACAATGAAATTTTTTAAATAAAAATCTTTTAAAGGGTGAATGAAGGAAATAAAATGAGGAATAGTCATTATTATTGATCTTAATACTTGCACTCCTGGTATACTTGGGGACCATTTACTGAGTATTGACTATGAATCACAGACTGTGCTAATTCTATTTCAGGTATTATTTTATTTAGTCTGCGAAACAATTTTGGGTAATTCTTACTTTTATTCAGCTCATCTTATGTATGAGGAAACTGACTTTGAGAAAGGCCTAAGATTGCATAGTTTTACCAGTAGAAGCTGGTTTATAATTCAGATCTGCTTGGATACCCTAAAGCTCCCAGCACATTATAGCTGCCAATAACAATAAGTAGTGTGGAAGGGTGGAATAAATCATAGAACAGGGGTCATAAGAGGCAAAGGGGCACCCGAAAGGCTTTTGTTTCTATAAGAGAGCTTATGTTTGACTATAAAGCTAATTTTCCTGAAATCTACTTTTGATTAAAATTTTTCATGGCTTCATAGTTTTTCCCTTTTAAATTCAGCTTTCTTGGGCAGAAATGCGGATATCCCACCATCTGATCTTAGTCTCTGTTGCCAGTCTTATTCCCCACTGATCCTCTGCAGTATTCCCCGCTCACTCATATGGTACTTTTTTTTTTCATTTTCTATTTTCTTTCTTGGAGCTCCTGGCAAATGTGAACAGGAATGTCTTAATGGAAGATGTGACATTTATTTATTTATTTATCTCTCTATTGTCTCTTTGAGACTGAGTCTTGCTTTGCACTTCAGGCTGGCCTTGAGCTCACTTTGTAGCCCAGGCTGGTCTCAAACTTGTTAAGATCCTTCTGTCTCAGCCTCCTGAGTGCTAGGATTATAGGTGTGCACCACCACGTGATATTTAAATTGGAGTCTGAAGGATGAGTAGATTTTTAACAGGTAGAGGTTGGAACTTTGGAAAAGGAGAAGCGAACACCTAAGATTTGCCTGGTCAAATAAGGGCATGGCCCAAGATACAAGAGAACTAGCATATAGGATACAATGTTTATCTAAGATATAGAATAGAGACAAAAACAGTAACAAATATATTTAGAAAGAGTATCTGAGACCATGTGAAGGAGGACAAGGACACCAGGCTTATTAGCTTTTACCATAAGTTTGTATAATTAAAGAAGTCTTCTAACTGAAATATTAAGAGAAGCAGGATTTAGGTTAGAAAAAAACTAATCACAGAATGGCAGCAGAATGGATGGAGAGGTCTAAAGCTGAGAGTAACCACTTGAGAGGTAAAGGTCCTATGAATAAACGTATAGGAGCAGGAACTGATCGAAGCAGATGGTACTATAATAAATAAGAAATTATTATAATGAATTAGATAATTAGATATTTGACTTTTTGCTCCCTTTTTCCCCAAGGTTAAGCCATGAATCCAGGCCCTTGCACATTCAAAGCCAGTGATGTACAGCAGAGCTACATCTCTAGCCCTAGATATTTACTTTTAACAGAGAAAAACCATACTATGCCTCTTTCACAGAGGTGCTGAGTAAATTTTGGTTAACTGGGTAAATGAGTCCAGGCCCTCAAAAACCAGTCCAAAACTTCCAAGGATAAAACAAAGAAAGCAGACACAAGAGAAGGTTTTTCTAAACTCTCACACAGAAGACGGTAAGTTGTATTTTAGAACTGGGCACTTTAAAGAGAAGGAAACAACATTAGGATTTCCTGATAGAAACGGAAAGTGAACCCAGACACAATAGACACAGATACAGATGCACATACAAATATATACATGGAGGCTGGTTTAGAAACAGAATCCACTTTTATAACTTAAAAGAAAAGCGAAAGGCAAAACTGGGGGCAGCCAGGGCCACCCCCATATTCGGAATTGGTGTGGCCAGAACAGGAATACAGGACCTTGCGGCTAAGAAGGGAACCAATACGATGAAGAGGTCAAAATAGTGAAGCAAATCCCGAAGAAGTACAGAGAAAAAACCTGACAGAAGTTCAAAGTTATTGGAAGCAAGCATACACTGCCTCCGTTTCTCAAGTCTTTATGAAACTTTTTGGTCTGTTTCCTAAATGCAAAGGTGAAGACAGCTGTTGAGCATTTTTTATTTAGCTTTTGATTTTCAGTTATTGTCGCCATTTTATAGCTCTGAACATTTCATACCAACACCTACCTCTATCACTCCAAGGCACATCGCTCTGCAATTGGCTAAATCTAACTGAAGAATTTTCCTACTTTCACAAATCCCTTTTGAAATGAAAATAAGCGCTCCCAGACGCAAAGAAAGTCTTCCAGGTGCCAACAGAAGCCCCTGAAGAAAAGGGGGCAGATAGATAACGCATCCTATCTTCCCTCTGGCCCTCTTCCAAAGCGGTCGCACTACCATTTGGGAAGGATTTTAACTTTCAGCTTCACTGTCTCTTCCTCTCCTCCTGATCCCCCATAAACAAAGAGGCTGAGGCATCCAAATTTTTCATATGGGAAAGATGCCAAAGTAACTTGGCAAAAGCAACGCGCTCCTTTCCCTAACCCTAACACACACTGGGGCCACAGTTCTGAAAGTTCCGAGAAAGGAAAATTTAAGGTAAATCAAGACGGACAGTAGGTTCCTTTGATTTTTCTTTCTTTTCTCTTTTTAAAGAAGAGATGAGCCTAACAATATACATTGAGATAAAGACATATGATGCCAAGCTAGAGAATTAGGAGGTGCACTTGCAAGTTTCTAGTAGAAGGTTGCTAGGCAAAAGCAAAAGGAACCAGTCAAAGGACCCAGGTTCGAATTGTAGATGTTACATTTGTGTTTCAGAAGGATATGAAGGAGGTTTTTAGCAGTCACACACAATGCTGAGACTTCTGCCCTGACCTTGGGCCAAGACAATCTGCTTTTTAACTGGAGGCAACTGTAATCCATTCTGTGAACAGATGGCATAGAGGCAAAAAATGCAAAGATAGGCTCTCCAGCGTCTTCCAAAATCTAGCCAACTTCCAGCTGTGGTAGGACAGGCAAAGGATGATACAGGCTCTAGTCAACATGGGAGAACCAGGAGAAAATTTTAATAGGCCAATACACTAATAAACCAAGAGACTGCTTTACGTGCAGTGAGGCTGGGTAAATTTGCATTGCAATCATTTTTTTTTAATGTCACAGGTTTTAACTGTCCTGGATGATGCATGATTTTTTTCCTTCTCAAACAAACCTGTACTTTGTCCAAATTCTACAAATTTTGTTCCTTTCATGATAACAAAATTCTTTGGGAATTAATTATTTCTTATTTACTTGTTTTACTGGACTATTTGAAAGCCAGAAACTGCATTAAAAATGTGGCTGCATGATTTACTAATACATGTCAGGGTCACAGACAGAGACTTAGGAAAAGGAAACTCTTCCATGAAAATAAATCAAGGGGAAAACACATCCTAGAGTAAATGCTCATGAAATATAAGGCAGTATGTAATATGAGCTTTTAACCAAATATTTATATGCCTTTTCTATTGGTGTTTGCTACTGACAGCTCAACCGAGAAAGTATTGACTCTTAATACAACTATTGATAATTATGGGGAATTCTGTATTTAAAACAATAAAAGGTTATTTTAGGCACTGTCTTGGTTACTTTTCTCTTGTTGTTGGGACAAAATACCCAACACCCAAAATGAAGAAAGGAAAGGTTTATTTAGCTTACAGTTTGTGGAGGTTTCAGTCCTTACTTGGCTGGCTCAGAGGCAGAGTGGCAAATGGTAGAGGGCAATTGCTCGTGGCAGCAGAGCACAACAAAAACCACAAGAGCAAAAGGGAGGAATAGCAGGCAAGCAGCCTCTTTCTCTCCCTTACCTTGTAAACAGCCTATCCCCCACAGGGGCCATGTACCTCTCACACAGTCTCCATGCCCTCCTCTTCCACAGGCTCAGGATGTATACAAAGTAAGCACCTTGGCTTCCTGCTGAGTCACTCGGCCAAACCGCTAAAATCCCTAAGTTGACACAATGTATAAACCACAATAAGCTCTACTTACTAAGAGAAGAATGTGGGGGTTTGGATCACAAAGCAAGCACTCCTAAAACTGATTATTGCTGCTACATCTTGTCAAGCTAAATAAAAGGTTAAAGTTTAAGGTGGGATATTATTGAAAATGAACAAAATGAATGTCCAGTAGTTATGAATGTTACAAATACTGCTTTCTATACTGAGAGTTTGGATTTGATGACCTCAAAAGAACCCTCCAAGTAGAAATTCAATGTGCTTCTTTTATTTAGTTTTTTTTTAAATGTACATTTAGCTTACATTCAGCCATACTCATTGATACCAATTTTGTATAAAATATGATATGAGGATCTCAAGTTTTGAGAAATAAATAAAAATCCTGATACCATAACCAAAGTAAACAATCACAAAAATAAAATTTACAATTTAATGAGACATATTTTATGATGATTATAAAGCTTAGATAGTTTAAAAAATAAACACATAAATCAAAAGTACATAGTTTCTAGTGAAATGAGTGCAATTTTTTTCTGGTGCAGTTAGCAAAGCCCTCACATAGAAAGCAGAGTTTGAATAGGGTTTTCAAGGATGAACTAAGGGTTTATCGGTAAATCAAAGGAAGGGGGTTGGGCTAAGGGCACTCTAGGAAAGGTCATTCACAAATCACAGGGAAACATACAATATGGTGCATTTGATAGAAAGGAAGTAGTCCTGTAAAGCTGGAAAAGAATTCTGGAGGATATTTGGAAGAAAACCAAGAACAGTGCTAACAAAAATTTATATTTTTCAGGATAGCAAGCTTATACCTTCTGAAAAAGATTTTTTCTGGAATCTCTTCAGATGCTCTCCAATCTCTGACAATTGTCACATGTGAGGTTTGATCACAGCACCTGAAAATCTTTGTCACTGCTGTACTCATAGACCGTAAATTTGTTTTGTCTAAAATCTGGAGCTTTCAAAGCATCAACAATTTGCATTCACAATGCCCTTACAACCTCCTGTGGCATTCAGCTGGAGTCACTCACAATGGAATTTTCCATGGTGTAGAACTTTCGCTTCAGTTTCTTCCCTTCCCATAATCATTTCCCTATGGGTTTTTTGAGAAAGATTCCTGACAAATCACTTTAACATATGTCCAAGCTTAAAGGTCTAATCTTGGGAATCCAACCTAAGGTATCCTTTCAATGTACAACTATGAAGTATTAAAAGTGAGTCTGTAGAGATAATATCATATTAATAAACTAAATGTAAGCTTGTGATAAAGTGGAAAAATGTTCCTAATTAGCTTTGACTATTTCATTAGGTTAGGAGCATTAAGAATAGATGAGATCATACATTATATATTTATAGAAAATAGTAAGGAAACAAGGATTTGTTTTCTATTTACATTGGAGAACTATTCCACACATGTTTCCTAGGTTGGAACCAATTAGATTATGTCTGGAGGACTAAATGTATCTGAGCTCCTAATTCCAGTACTTAAGATTTCACCCATGAATCTAAAGCACCAATTATGTAAATGTTTTTGATTCCTTTGCATATTTCCATCTTTATTGGGATAGATTATTTTCACCCTACATCTGTCAAATTAGAAGCAATCAAATAATGGGAAACTTATTACATTGGAAAGCATCTAGAAGTCCCAACCTGAACTTTGTCTTACAAGTATTTCACAGTATGTCAGATGTGTTAAGTTCCTCAAATATGCTAGGCAACTAAATGATTATATTTATGTAGATACACAGCATTACCCATTATTATGAAAGATATATTGAAAATAACACTCACTCCAGTAATACATGTTCTCAGCCCATGAAAGATTGTGTCAATATATGTTGGGCCCAAGGAAAGTTTTAATAATGGTCTCCTCTGTACAGTGGCACCTTGTTATCCCATCCACATGTACACGCACTTCCCTATGACAGATGCCAGCATGATGTAATTTTGACTCATTAAAGCATCCTTCAGATCAGCCCTCTCATTATGCTCACTTTTTAATTACCAGGCACGGACAATTTTAGACAGAGAGTAAAGCACACACTGAAATCTTTGATGTTTGACACTGAACGACTTTTTACTCTAGTCCTATTCTTTCTTCCTCCGAACTCCTCCATTCCACACCCCCTAATTTCTTGAACTAATATGTGATTTTCTTCCCAAAGTCATCGCAAGAAGCCACCATCTCTCAGCTAATGGGAATATGCAGCCTTGCCTCTTACTCCTCGTCCTTTCCTTGATCATGGCCTTCTATATGCCCAGTGGCTGATGATAACGTACTTTTGTATTTTTATCAACTGGCAGTGACTCAGGGAGGAGATTTTAAACTCACTTACTTCCAAGTATTGTTTGTGTAGAGCACTCCCTTCCTCCGGCAGGCAACGCCTGTCTTTGTGCACATTTCTGCAGATCCTCTCTTCTTTCTGATCACTGTTCCGTTCCCTTTCAAATCCTTCTATCATTCTGTTTCCTTCCTTTCTTATTAGTCTCACTACCTATCTTGCTTCACATGTTGTGACTTGTACCTTTCTCTCCTGAAAATAAAACAAGAACTTCAAAGAGGCATGAATGACCTCTCCTGTTTCAATAATTAAAAATGAATCCACCACAAAGGTCAATCTGCCTTCCCCAGTGTTCACATTAGATCAGAAATGGCATTTGTAGCCCAAAAAGAAATATATCAGAGCTGTCCCCACCCTGAAATTCATGACACAAAGCCCAGCTCTTCCCTAGATCTAGTATGTTACCAATAGGTCTATTTCAAAGTAAGTGTAGCCGGAATATAGGAAGGGAGGATTTGATAGTGTTTGATAATTCACATTTTAACAGCCAAGGAAAGACAGTTTATTATTAAATGCAAATAAAACGAAATGAAGTCCGGCTGTCTGGGTGCAGATAGAAATTACACAAAGCCTATAAGCCACTCTCGAGATCTTAACTAGAAGACAGAACAGAGCTCTGGAAGCTGCCAGCAAGCACAAATCCCTTTTTTGAAGAGGCTTGCACCCTGTATTATCTCTAGAGAAAGACTCAGATTATACAGTCTGCTTAGAAAACGAACCATGACTAGAAATGGGAAAAGTACAGCCACTTCATGGCAGGGGACTCTGTTTTCATTTTTTAAAAGTATTTGCAAGATCTTTCATTTCTATTGCTAATTTTCCCTTCTATAGGATGAGTTATGTCCAGAGGCAAATTGCCTACTTTCTTAGCAATGACAGACCACTTGCCTACAGCAAAAAGACACATTCAAATCCATAACATTTATACGAGTGCTTCATAATAGTTACAGGTATGAGCTTAAGAATACATTAGCAATTTAATATCAAGAGCAGGTACATAGCTTTAAGACTACTTGCATTTTCGAGGAATGAAAATTATTTCAAAAACTATGAAATCAGATGTTTATCACTATTAATTATGTCCAAAGGTTCTAAAGCACAGTATTTTAGAGGAAGTACTAAAGTTAGATTTACAAAACTGTATATCCAATATGTGTTCCCCAGATTCATTTACGGAAAACAAGAAATTGTTATTCATTAACCCAAAAATCATTCAGGACACCTTCTACCAGATCAGGTTCACCCTACTTCTTAAGCAATTCTGTCCTCCATAATGTACTCTGAGTGTATCTTACTCATTTTGAGACAGATAGAAGGATCTAATCTGTGTTTTAGGAGTTTTGACTTTCTCTCATCGCCTTCTGGACACTGGAAGATTTCGTTCTCATTTGTAATGATTGAAACTCAATACATGCTTCAAGGCTACTTCAAATCATGTTTTCTTCGTGGACTTTTAATTGAGGCTACTTCTCCTTTCTATGAGATGTCACAGTATCTAGTTTATCCATATTCATTTTATTACTTACTTACTTTGTAAAACAATTACAGGTACTGCTTTGCATTGTTTGCCAATTACTTTCACGTATGTATCATGTTCCACCACTATATTATGCCTAGAAAGCAGAGGTGACATTTTAGAGCTACTTTCTTTTGACAGTAGACTGTCTCAGTATATCCATCATATTGCTATTTTGCACAGTTCTTTTGGTTTCTAGACTTGTTTATTCACTGGTCTCCACAACAGCTTCCCTTATGAGTCCAATAACATACCTATCTCCCTGTTTCTAAAACATAACTCTACCTCTTTCCCTTCAAATTTGCTTGTTGTTTTCTCTATGTGAATTTTGGGCAGCTTCATCCTTCTAGTTACTCAGGCCAAAATAGCTGTATTTGCCTTCCCATGATATTCCATGTCTCATCCGTCATGAAATCACCTTGTTGGAACCATCAAAACAAATCCAAACTATGACCACTTTCCCTTCCTGTGCTGTCACCTTTCCCAGGGTTGCAATTATCATAATACTATTCCAATATCCTCCACTGGCCTCTTTGCTTCCAACCTATACCTTCTAATCACTGTTAACACAGCAGTCCAGTGGTCTCTTGGAAATTTAAGTCCAACCATTCACTCGCCTTCTTAAATGCCACCAATGGCTTCTCATTCAGAAGAAGTGTAAAAGTCTTCACAGGGTAAAATATTAGTCTTAACAGTGGTCTATAAATTCCCTGTGGACTTGGCATTCTATTCTCTCCTTGACTTCATATTCTTCTTTCACCACGACTCACTCTGCTCTGGCCACCCAGGACTGCTGCTAGAATTTGAATTCTTAAGGTAAGTACCTGCCTCCAGGGCTTTTTACGTGCTGCTTCTTTGATCTGGAGCTCTTTTCTTTCTTATTACCCTGAATGCACACTCTTTTGCCAACTATCCTTCTTTCTACTTCATTTGTATTTTCTATAATTCTTGTCACAACCATGCTGAGGTGTTTGTTTATGTTCATTATTGATTCTTTCCCTTGATTAGGAAGAAGACCTTGAGGACAAGAATGTCTATATGATTTGTTCCATAACTTAAGCGTCCAGTGCTAGAATATTATCAGGCATGAATAATGCTCAACAAATCTTTTGATGAGTCCACAGATGAATGAATGGATGAACAATGTAGACAATATACTTCTGTGGAAGTTCTAGTTAAGTGAGTATAGTTCAAAAGAAATAGAAGAAAACAGATTTTTTTCTTGTCATACAGATAGTTGTATGTGTCCCACATTGCTTGTGGGAGACTCCAGGCCAAGTTTAGGCACTACTCAACTGTATAACCCCAGGGAAGGACTGAGATTCTTCCTCCTTTAGGCATACATCTGTACATTGGTTGTGTCACTGACCTTCTCCATGGTGCCCCAGGGAAGGACTGAGATTCTTCCTCCTTTAGGCATACATCTGTACATTGGTTGTGTCACTGACCTTCTCCATGAGTGCTTTTGAAAATTTTTTTATGCCATCTTCTATGTAAACATTTAACTTCTAAAACAATTTAATTCCTTTACATAGCTTTCTGGACTCAGTAGTAAACACGGGATTCAGGATTAATACATAAAATATCTACTGTTCCAAATTTTATGCTCTAACATGGAAAAGCAAATAAAGGACTTTAAATCTTAAAGATATAATTAGCCTTCATGATTTCATATTTGAGTTCTACAATCCTCAACATATACTATATGCTCAATAAATGTTCCTTGAGGGAACTATAGTAAAAGTTCATAAAAAGTTTCTGCATAGTGTGAATCCACTATCAGGAGAAGGACACATAGAAAAATGTATATGAGATGATTATGTATGATCGGAGACCTCTCTCTTATTCCTAAATCCCCAGTCCTTAGTAGAATGTGGTACTTCAATAGAGTCTCAACAATATTGACTGGTTATTTGATAAAGCCCCATGAATGACAGAGAGCTTTAAGAATTTTTATTCTTCTTAATGCAAAGGAAAACGATATGCCTTGGATTAGGCACTTTCTAGAGTTCATGGGAAAAATCACCTAAAGAATAAATGTGTTTAGAAAACTTTAGAAAAGTATGTTTGACAGAGTGAAATGCTAGGAGTATAGTTCAGCAGTAGAAAACATACTTGACATGCATAAGACCCTGGATCCCATCCCCTGCACCAAAAAGATGTGCAAACAGTGAGAGGTATTTAATTTACAAGACAAATATTTTCAATACCATCTTATAAAGGAACCATTTATCTACAAGGAACATATATGTCTCAGCCTTTGTACTAGATGCTAAAGGTTAAAAGGGAGCCACTGTTCTCAAGGAAATGGCAGTCTTGTGAAGTAGAAACATAAGAAAATAAATAAACTAATAGTCAATGTTGTATATACAGTGGTTGCCTAACCAAGAGAACTGGTAGGTCAGGGAAGTGTTTCCATGAGGAATGAATACTATGCAAGAATCTAAGGAAAAGCTAGAGTCAAGCAGAGAAGGGTGGAAAAAACTGTGACAGAGAAAACTACATAATGGAAGATATGAAGAAAGGTCCCTGTGGTTACATTTCAAATAAATTGGAATATAAGAGGAAAGTGATGATAGGTAGAAAAGGACTTGAGATAAAGCTCAGAAAGCTGACAAATATAAGATTACAAAGGACATGTTTGTCTTTGGAGAAAATTTCATTTGAGTCTTAAGAAAAATGGAGAGCAATTGAGGCATTATTAAAAAAGACAATGACATAATTAGAGTAGAATCAGCAATTTAAAAGCTCTGGCTACAACTTGTAGCATAAATGCAGAAGTGACTTACAACATTGAAGCCAGATGAGATACTTTCAAAGATCCAAAGTTCCAAAGGAAAAATAATATGAGCTCAAGTACAGGCTACTAACAATGGTTCGGGTACTTACAGACGTTAAGTAAAATAGGCAAAGATACTATAAAAAAAAAAAAACTGGGATGACAGAAAGGGTAATGCTGCGAAATAAGATCAAACACAGAGAAGCAGTGATAGAAATGTATGAACCTGAAGCCTCTTACCACTTGAACACCAATGGTAACACAAAGGCTTTGTCAGAGCAGAGGACAATATGGGGAAAGAGGCTGGCCAAGAAAAAGAATACTGTGTCTCCATCTCTCCTTCTGATCTCTCAGGTTGAAGGCATAAGCTCTGTGGAGACATGGGGTAGAAAAACTTTTGATCCACAAGTTCTTACACCTCAATGAGCAAAAGCTACTGCCCAACACTCCAGGGGTCCAACTCTGACACCTCATCACACATCTACAAGCATACACAGGTACAAACTTGGTTTGGGGCTCACTTACATACCAAACATTGGCAAAAGATTATTTACTTAAGAGTGCTGAGTACATTGTCTGAAGTGAAGGAAAAAAAAAAAAGAAAAGCTTCTGTACTAGTCAGTTTGTATCTCTGGCACCAAATATCTAGCATATATAACTCAAAGGAGAAAAGGTTTATTTCAGCTTACAGTCTCAGAGGGTTCAGTCCATGGCTACTGGCTCCAAGGAAGAAATGGCTGGGCAGAAAGGCAGAGAAGAGCAAAGCTTCTCAACCAGTGGCAACCAGGAAGCAAAGAGAGAGGAAGGAGCCAGATATAAGAATAAACTTTTCCAGGTAATAGCTTCACTGACACATCTTCCAATGAGGCCCCCACATTCTAAAAGCACCTTTAGCTACGAATTCAATGATGAATTAATTCACTAATGAATATATAGTGTCTTATGATCTTATAATCTTCAAAAAGTTCCAACTGTGAACACATGGGACTTTTAGAAGATGGTCGCTATTCACTAAATTCTGGGAGATGGTATGTCTCCAGAAAAAAAGATTCTGCTTTAGCATTGTATTTTTGTGGGTAAACACTGTCCTTTAGCATACAGGAGATATGAGCAAGATATGAGCTAACAACAAATTATTAGTCATTTCCCATCTACTGTACTTTGCCATATGATATCTCAGAGCTCCCATACAAATTGTAGTAGACATGTATTTTAAAAAGCCTGTTGCCTACATTGCATTCTATACCTGACAGGATTTCTTTTCCTTTTTTCTTTTTTCTGCTTAGATTAGTGGTGCTTTTTTCTCATTAAAAAAAATACATAAACAAAACAGCATAGAGAGCAATGAAAATGATAAAGAATTTCAAAACATGGGGATAGGATATTAACAATGGTTGTTATACTACAAAATGTCACCTGCAAAACTGTTGCACATATAACCAGATATAGGCATGCAGGATTGATCAAATAATTATACATTAACACTTCCTTTCAATAAACCAACAGATATAAGTAGGATTTCTTTATATTGCCCTACACTTTCAATTGTTTACTTGATTGTTCCTTCTAATCCTTCAACACTCATGTGTGATCTCTCTGAAGACACACCTGAGCAATTCCTGAATTTTTCTGTATAGAATGAGTTTCTCATTCTCAGCTCTCACAAAGGCTCTTTCTAGTAATTAACTTTCTATCCATAGGTTACAGGCCAAATTAAGACCAAAAATGTTCTGTCACATAGTATGTACATATAATATGTACACATTTATTATATTGTCCAAGTTGGTTCACACTGCAGACTGTTTATTCTGGAAATCAGAGGCTTGGCCTTTATGTATATTTTCTCCTCATTAGCTAGTAGTTTCTACATGGTAGGTAGATCATCTTTTTTTCATGGAAAATAATTAAATCTCTTACTACTTCATAAAAAATATCTTATTTGGCACTTTGGGTTGCAAAATGTACCACTCAAAACAGAAAATTCAACCACTGTCATTTTTCAATTATATACTTCTATTATATAATTATGGAAAATATTGAGGCTCATATCCTAAAGATACTTTAAACACCTGATACAATATTATTTTAAAGTGATAACTACTTATTTTATTTGTGATTACACATGTTAAGGCCAAAGACCAAATTTAGGCATCTGATATATAGAGATATATATCAGACATTAGCATAGCTATTCATTAAGCTGCAATTTACAATTCTATTATGATGAATAATCACATTTAAGAAAGATTTTGACTTTCTGAAAATCATCCTACTATGAAACCACTAAGTACAGGTCTAGCTAAGAAAGGAAAATGTAGGCAAGTTATGTATGCTCTGAAAACAACTTATCTCAAAGGATTTTTAAAAATAGAATTTTTATTTAAGCAAAAAACATTGTTTTAGTCACAGACGCAAATGTAATAAAATTTCTACAGTAGTTTATTAACAAGTAGTTTGGTATTGCTATTAAGTGAATTAAGGCTCTGAGTATGTCTACATATATGTACATACACATATATATTTCAGATTACATATTATTTATACACACATTGAAAACATCACAAAATACACACACATATGAATATATATGGATAATTGATTGAGTTGACTTATTCACTGAGAGTGCTGATTTTTAGTTTTCAGATAAACCTATAATGCATAACACTAGATGCTATAAAGCTTCAGCCAATACAGAATGTGCATTTGTTCCACATTCCTTGTCCATTCTCTCATGACAGAGTAAACAAATGTGTGCTTTACCATTCACAGTAAGTAGACCTGGAGCTGGGGATATAGGTCAGTGGAATAAGCGTCTGCCTAGCAAGCGCAGGGTCCTGAGTTCAATCCCCAGTACCGCCAAAAAAAAAAAAAAAGGAAAAACACAGTAAGTAGACCTTTGCCTTGTTGGTCTAGTGGAAACCACTCTTGCTCCTTTCTGACACCTCTGCTTCTGAGATCCCAAGTGTCTGGCCTCAAGTATTGGTATATAACCCAGATAGGGCTGATCACACTGTATATTATTCTACTGACTATGGAGATTAACACAGAAAGAGCATCAAGTCTAAGTCAATGTAATCAATTTCTTTCAAAGTAGGATGATAAAATACTTATCCAAAGTGGATTTTTTTTAGAGTAGAAGGGGAAGTTACTAATGATGTTTAGAGATAGTGTCTTGGGTAATAACCATAGAATGACGGTCTCTGGGAGAATGCACGTGAGTTAGAAAACACCAGGTTCCATTGTATCTTGAGGCCATTTTGACTCACCAGAGAAAGTCACCTTTCCTAAAGCTACTAAGAGTTAGGTATCCGTAGCCTACAGAACTGTGAAAAAAGAGCTATGATAGATCTAGTCATCTTGTTCATTGTAGAGATGAAAAGATTGAGTTCTTCAGAAGCTCGAAGTTTTATGATATACTTACAAATTATTCAAATAGCCCAAGATTCTATTACTTTTTATTAGTAGCTCACTTTGCAACACAGAATTATTACATTCATTGGCACAATCATGTCGTACATCTTAAGACTTTTTAATCTTCCCTTCCTGTCTTCCACCTCACCCCTCCCTTCATCACTTGGTCCCCTTCCCATTTTCAAAAGGTATATCTCTGTGTTTCTATTATCTATCTTTAATCAGAGTCTTAAATTTAATTTGTTTATACTTTGTAGCTCTCATATAAGAGAAACCATGCAACATTTAAACTTGTTTATTTTTTAAAATTTGTGTCTGATGCATTTCACTTAAACTTTTGGTTGCCATTACCAACAAATGACTCAAATTTAGCCCTCTTCGTAGCAGAGTAGTATTCCACTCAATATAAACATACAACATTTTTATCCATTCATCTTATGGTGGATATCTGGGCTGTTTCCAAGACTGAGCTATTAAGAATTATGCTTCTATAGGCATTTGGTATGCATTATAGTGTAATGTGATGTTTTTAACTCTTTGGGGAAGATGCCGAGAAGGGTACTATTTAATTTTTTGAAGTTTCCATATTGATTTCCATAGTGATTGTACTGGCTTACATTTCCACCAACAATGTAGAAGGGCTTCTTTTCCCACACAGCCTCATCAGCATTGGTTGTTGCTCAATTTTTGATGATAGTCATTCTTTCTGGAATAAAATGGAATGTGTGTTGTTTTATTTTGCATTTCTCTAAGGATGAGAGATGCTGCACATTTTTTCATGTGTTTATTGGCCAACTGCACTTCTGCAGACCAGTTTCCATTAACTACTAAAGACTCAACACTGAGACTGCTTCGTTTCCACAGTCATGTTTTTGTATGTGAATGCTGAGTCCTGTCCCACCTTTGCTGCTTGGCATGGTGGGTCATGGTGTCCACCCTAAGGCCGTACTCACCACCGTGTCTCCCAGTTTTCCTGTTCCTCTGCATGCCAAGTCATGTTTGTATGGCCTAGGGGTTTGTGAGGTGCTCCTCTGTTCCTGAGGCCTTCGGTCCATATACCTGAGGCTGCGGCAACCACCCAAGCTAAAGCATATCCCTGATCATGCTGCAGATGGCAAAGCAAACAGCACACTGAGTTCTGTGTTGAATGTATCCAGTGGGGCAGCGGGAGAGAGTGTAGTAGTCTGGGGACTTAAGGTTAGCACTTTCCAAGCCAGGCTCCTCCAAAAGCCACACATCACTGACTTGACTTTTGACCAGGAGGGTGAGATCCTCATCTCATGTCTGAGATGAAACTTCTTGGTGGTGGTGGAGCTGGGTCTGTGTTTAGACCATGCTCTCTCTGCCACTGTGTCTCATGGTTTTCTCTTATCCAGTTACTCGGGCAGGGTGGCCCCTCAAACCCTAAAGTATATCGCTGTACAATGGCTTCTTATTAAACACTGATTAGTGAGTGCTATGTGGGATTTTTTCTCCAACTCTAGCGTTGCAAATAGAAGAAGTCACTTTCAGAATAAAACCCTACCCTTTCCTGCAGTTTACAATACCTGTGGGCTTTTCTTGGAGCTTATTGCTGCTGGTTGGTTGTGTCTCTCTGGAGCTACAGACCTTCTCTGGATTTACCTTGTGTTAGTGCAGCCAGTGTTAGCTTTCCAGATTGCTTTATTTATTTCTCTGCACTGTTCTCCATTTCTTCAGCCTCTCTTATCGTTTCTAGTTTTCCTCTTAGCTCCCACCCGAAGACCAGAGATTTATTTCCTTTTTTCCTCTTTCAACTAAGATGTTTTCCAAGTATCCAGGTAGGCTACATTTTTTGTTTATCTTTACTCCTTATTTTTAAATCCTTCCCTGAGAATTTATTGTCTTTTCCATTTATCTTTATATTGTATTTTTAACACTTTTCTAAATTATGGTTTTGTAGTTTCATATCAGGCATGTACTTGTCACTATACAAGAAATCTGTATTCTTTTTTAAAGGAAAATATCTAGACACACTTGGTATATCCCTTTCCAAATGAATATTTAATAAACGCTTTTAGAATTAATAACAGGTGAATGTAATTCACAATCTACAGTAAGCCTCTACTGAGTTTCCTTGTCAATGACAAAAATAGGCAGGGAAAAATAATTTCTATACATATACACCAAAAGGATACATTTCCATTATAAAATATGTAATGCCTCCAAATACACATAGTTTGCTAAGTATTAGCAATGTGTGTAGGCGAATGATTATAAAACATAATTATGAACTTTACAGGAGTAACCAGTCTACATAGAAACAAGGATACTTATTTGAGAAATAAAAGGCATTCTGAGTAAAGAATAGTAACTTAAGGAAGTTTTAGTGACTTAAAACATCTAGTAGAATGAAATTTCCATGAGAATGCACACTACTCACAACCACATTACTGCAGAGAAAGTAGAACTTAGGACCAGAAAGCTATCCTGGGTTAAAAAGTGGAACAGAGGGGAAAAGTCACCCTTAATCGAAGGGTGAAATGGAAAGCAAAACAGTGAGGACAGTGAGGCAGAGTGACTTGGCAGTGGACTGAGTTCGGGGATTGGCAAAGATGAAGAGTTAGGGATGGTAATCGCTGGAGTTCCAGTTCCATAGAAGTGACTATAGAGGTATTTAGGTTCCTAGATCAGCATACTAGAATTTGTATTTCTGTATTCTGTGTATTGAACACTTAAATAACTACCACGGATGGTAGATTCATCTGAGAGTTTTTTTTTTTTTCTTTCAAGGGCTTGAAAAATTTCTCAATACAAATGCAATCGATCTATAAGTTCAAGAACATGTCATGGCCAAGTCCACATTAGTAAAAATTACCTAAAATTTTACCTGAAATGATTCTGGGGCTGGGGATATAGCTCAGTGGAATAAGCACCTGCCTAGCAAGCGCAGGGTCCTGAGTTCGATCCCCAGTACCGCAAAAAAAAAAACAATGAAATGATTCTGTATGCTCCCAAACATTTATGGGTCGAGATATACCTGACTTTATCATTTTGTATGTTTCTAAGATTGATGCAGTGAAAGCCTCTCACAAAGACTAATTAATGAAATGAAATAAAAACTTGCAAAATGTAAATTTAGCTTAAAATCTTTTAAATGTTAAAAATAGGAGATTTAGGGGATAAATGTTTTCCACCGAACTTTTAATTCACAGTCAAAGTGCAAATGGAGAAAGAAATTGGTAGTATAAGAGTTTGCCATCTGAAATGTTACTATGGACTCTTAATAGCAAGAAAGGGTATGAATATCCTATTTGTTCCATGACTGTACTGACCGCAAGTTTTCGATAGGGCTGTAAACAAAAACCAAATTTAAGTGTCTAGTTTTTATGACCAGAGGGTGAAAACTGGAATTTTCCCTATTTTGAATGCCTCAGAAAAGATTCTCTTAAAAAGAGAAAAGGTTCTCTTCTGTCTACATTGGGGAATTTCTAGCAAAGTGAAAATAAGCTTTTTTAGTACTACATGCAGTTACCTCGAGGAGACACTCTAGACTCTACCTTCAGGCAGTTCCTACCAGTTCCTTATAGAGTGCCTCCACTGAGCAAATATAAAGAAAGCATGTAAAATTAATGGATGGATGCGTGGGTGGATAGGCAGGTGGCTCAGTGGAAAGCCACGGTAGGCTGGAGGATGAATGGCGAGGGAAAAGTGGATAGAGAAATACAAAAATGTAGTTCCGTCAGAATTAGACATATTCTCACTATTATTACAATGGCAATAAGATTCAAAAAGATGACAACTCCCTATTCTATATGCCCTCAAATATTCTCTAAGTTAATCAAATAAAGGCTTTTTTACTTCTTATTAATGGACTTCAGACACATCACCTAACTACAAAGAGAGGGACAGAATTGTGTTGGTAGGGATAAATACCAAGAGTTATATTCAGAATGCATTGGCAAAATAGTGGTCATACTTATTCTCTACAGACCTTCTTAATCTTGTCTTATAATAGGTGTTTAAATGATGGCAATTTGTTTATCTCCCTCTCAAGGTTTCATTTTCTAGTACTTGAGATAGGTGCAATAGCACAATTTAAGATGTAAGACACATAAACATCGTACAGAACAATTGGGTTTAATGAAAGGAAGTAAATCAATGGGAAGTGGAAATTTTAATAAAGAATCAAATCATTAAACTGAGAAGCCAACAGTTTTCATTTAAAGTGGAGTATGTACCAGCCAAGTAGTTTAAAAGGAACACATTTTCTTCCTGGAACTAACTAGCTCAAAAAGACTCAGTAACTAGAATGGACAAGGGGTGCCAATCACAATATTTCTGTGAGCTGGAGGCTAGAATAACTTAGTGGTATTAGCAATAGGATTGCCTGGGTTGCGTTGGGGAGTCTCACATCCTATTGTATTACACTATCAAAACTTCAGGAATTGTGAGAGCTATGCCATTACCATCTAGACAGAAAAGCTACTAAATTATTAGTATGGGGAACCTGAGCCACTTACTTATCTTTCAGATAAGGACAGAAGACAGGTAGGGCATGTCTGGAAGACAGAGTGGTGTACACTCTTCTGTCTGGGCCACAAAAATGCTACTCCAGCATGTTTTGATTGACTGACACATTGATACTAACAGACACATCTGCAATATGAAATGTTTACAATATGATAAATAGCTGGAGAGGGGGCACTGCATCTTGATTGTAAATGAACAAGTAAACCACATGTAAAAGTCAATGCAAATGAGCCCTTCCTTTGATCCCCAGAAGTAAGCATAAAATAAAAAAGAAAAATTTTAATGAGTTTCCATAAGGGTTAAATCTATAAGGGCTCTTAAAGGTAGTGTAGTTCAATGCTTTTTCTATATTCGGATGTCAAATCTACAAATATGAAAACCTACCTAGGATCATGCAGTTGGTTTTATTGATTTATTTTTTTGGTACAAGGAATTGAACTCACAACCTCACACTTGCCAGGCAGGTGCCGTGCTGCTGAGCTATAACGCGGCCCACGCAGTTGCTTAGTAATGGAAAAGTAGCGTTCATCCTTCTGATTAGTTGGAGAGGATGCATATGCAAAACTCAGCAGGAAGAACGAGAATGAATTACCCAAAGTTAGGCAAATAAGGCAAAAAGAAAATTTGAGCTCCTCATTGGTGTATGAAGGTAGAATACTATCTGGTTGTTGAGAAAAGAACTTTCCGAGATTTCTGGACTTCCCCTATGTTCAATCTCTTGCAAATCCAAATAATATTGTTTTCTCATGGGAGTTAGATACCTACCTTTTGAAAACTATTCTCCTTTAGTTCTGGTTAAAATCTGGAATTTTACATCTGGCAAAAAAGGAAAAGTCAACAATCAGCATGGTACCCAAAGTCTTTCCTCATTTTGAATAAGCACTTGAGGCTTGGGGGACTCTGGGGATGTATTGGTGTTGCATGAAGCAATATAGGCCATAAATATCAATGTTAAATAGACTAATATAAAAGAGATATATCTAAACACCAGCTCTTTCTATGTCTTGGAAATTGCACTACAAATCTATGTTAAACTGTATAAAATGACATATATCTGGCCATCAATAAGTGGCATTCAGAAGTTATCAAAAAGTTTAAAGCCTTGGAAGTATGGCTCTTTTTCAGGAGAAATAATATTCTTATAAATTCTTTGTTGGTTATCTCACTCTTGATTATGTCTCTCTGAGACTCATTTTTTTCATGATCTTGTTGTATGTTTGCTTCTGGCCTTTCCCACTTTTAGTTGATATTTGAATTAAATAATTTTACTCTAATCTGTCAATTCTATTTTCACCTCCATCTCATTCTTTGATTAGGGTTTGGGTAGAAAATAATAACTGTTGTAATGGAGAAAAAATGGTAAATTTGGACTAATGCTCATTTTTTTTTGTTTTTTTCTTTTATTTATCATAGTACTAGGGACCACTGAGCTACATCCCCAGTGCTTTCTTTTCTTTTTATCGTCTTTTTTCTCCCTGTCTCTCTTTCTCCCTCTCTTATTCTCTCTCTTGCTCCTCGACAAGGTCTCACTTAGTTAAGCAGGCTGAGCTCAGTCTTGTGACACTCCTCCCTCAGGCTCCCAGAATGCAACACTACAGGTACGCACCATCATGGCTGACCCGATACTTCTTGAAAAGCCTGCCTCTTTCTGTTTTCTTTCTACTGTGCATCTTCATAATAAAAGAAAAGCTAAATAATCACTGCATCATTTTGTGAAACAAAATAAAGTGAGAAATAGGGGGACTGTGAATAAAGAATAGCATATACAACAGTAGAAAGCATATGATTAATAGAAAGAAGAAGCCTAGAAAGAGGTAAACAGGGAAACGCAAAGGAAGAATTATGACCAAAAAAAAAAAAAAAAAAAAAAGAATGTGGAAAATAAAAGTGACAAGTAGTGACGGCTCCTTTTAGTGACTTGGAAGCCACCTGTCTGATTCTCAAAGCATCTGCCAGGAGAGTATGCAGGAAATTTAACTTTCTGCTTTCAGTAATTTAATGCTTTAAATTTAAACTTCAGCTTTTCTGAGAAGGCTGATTAAAAAGAAATAGCCAAGCATATCTGGTGGGGAAGGGAACATGTGGCACAGTCTGCTCCCTGCATCACCCGTTCGTGTAGCCATGTCTCTGTCCATGCTCCATCTCCTTCTCTATACCAGGATATTGCTTATGTATGTGTCTTTCCACCCATGTATCCATCAAACACCTATTTGAGCAGATGGACAGGGAAGTTGACAAGGTTCTTTTGAATAAAGTGGACATAGTTTTTCTTTAGGTGTGGAAATGTGAAAGCAATTAAAAATTAAATTTAAATAACTTCAGTGAACAGCAACTGATGACTTTTAATTGTCTGTCCATATCAATTATTGTAAATTTTAAATCATATTGACCATTAGTAGTAAGCAAGCCTTTGAGGAACCTCTCCGCTGCTCTCCCACTGTAGTCAGCATAGTACAAGGCTATGTTCTCTAACTTCATGCGATCTCCACATTCTTACATTAGGAGAAGGGCCCAGGTAGAGACAGCCTACATTTGTGCACAGGATTATTAGGCGATGTGAACGGAGATTATGGAAGCAAGCTTGAGCTTACCCAATCTCCAGGTGCAGTTTATTGTTCACATAACACTTTTCATGACAGTGTGTATGCTCTGAGTGCCTGATTTACCCTGCCATCTAAAATGATAAATCCGTGTGCTAGGATTTTTAAATTGAACAGTACAGGAGAAATCCAGAGGCCAGTGCTTACTAAACCCAAATTCCCAAGTGAGCAGTGAAGGCTTACCTCCATACCCAAGTATCCACGGAGAGGGAAACCCATTCTTATTACAATCTGCCAAGATACAAGCGCCTATGAACACAATTCAACTCCAATTGAATGCATACTATAAACCATGGTGGGGAAAATGCTATATCGGAGCTCTTTGTAAATCTATTGAGAAGTAACCCTTAAAATAACCATTACACAAACATTTATCATTGGTGTTTCCTATAAAACAATTATGGACAAACACGGACTCTGAGAAAATTATTCTTAGAAAAAGAAAAAAAGCATGTCTAAAACTATTACTGTTCTGCTAGACATATTCACATCATTTAAATTTTATGTAATGGGTATATTTTACTTATAATTGGGAAATGTGATTAAAAGTAATAGTTTTTAAATGATGATGATTGCTGTACATAAATAGGTAAGTAGATCCACAAGCCATTTAGTAATACTCTATGTTTGTTCTCCAAGAATAGAATGTTCTTCTCCTTCGGAAAAGAAATAGATGATTTATTCAATGATTTATTTGAAATTAGCACATCTACAGTGTGTAACTTCTGCAAATGAAATCTGAATGGAGAAAGATATTCAGTCTTTCCACTTTAGGCATATTATTTGGGGAGGAAGCAGGTAGTATTACATTGAGTTTTCCTGCCTAGGAACTTAATCACACTTGAATGCCTGGTACACACTTTCCATTTATGTTCAATATATGGAGAAACATCTCATCTTGACTGTGGGCATAGTAGAAGTAAGCATGTGATCCTCTTAGCCACCACACATCAAAGCTATTATTTTCCACATTTCATGGGCCTGGAGAGGTGAGGAGATTGCACAAAGTCTCACAGCTACTTAAGTGATCAAGGCTATCTGACTGCAAAGTAGAACATCTTTCTTGTCATGAAAGAACATAATTACATAAAAGATAAAAACCTGGTCATTTACAGTGAGTTAACTTACTGAGTCTCAGATACACAGTGATGACAAAGCATAAGTCCTTCTGGGCTGTCCTTGTAGGGAGTCTTTCTGTTGGAGAATTCCAACAGAACTGCATAGGTGTTCCAGGGCCTACCCAGATGGACTGTCATCAGAAGACATGCATTCTGTTCCCAGAACTGCTGCTGAGTCATTGTGCATCGATGGAAAAAGAGATTTGCCCTTCTACACTGGTTTTCCCATCTGTACAGTAGAGTTCATATGTGCTTCCTGGTTATCTGGGATGGATGTTAGGAGCCCTAATGACATACTTTGTGTAAAGCTCTTCAAGTTTCTTGAATGAGAGATGCTTTTAAGTACAAAGTGTTAGGTTATCATAGACATTGTTATGAGCCACAGTAAAAGCTTGCCCACCAGCTGTTTGTTTAAACATTTTCCCTCTGGATCCCTCAGGCACAGTGCAAGTCAGATGTGGACAAAGCATAGATTTCTCAGGCCAAATTCTATGCAGAAGCATTTCAGAGTGACATCGGCTATCTTCCCCTTTACTGCATCTCAGGGAGATGAAACATCTCTTTATGTAAAGTCCTCTTCTGATCAGTAATATGAAGCTGCTTTGCAAGCTGGGATCTGTAGTTTCCAGGCATCACTTCTCCCTTTTAAAGATGAAAGCAAAAATAATCTGTTCTAATTTATACCTATGAGAAGCTGCCCTGGTAACATAAGAAGTCAGGACGATTGGTGGACTCAGCCTCCTCCATCCTTACTTCAGAAACAGCACTAATACACACTGGAAAGGTGAGCCATAGATCCATTATAATGCTGATGACATTGGTTAGCTCTGATCTACTTCTCCTGCCATCATTTAATTACTCCTTATTAATGTATAAATATGGGGAGACACAATAGAAGATGAGGTAAGTAGACAAGGGGCTGCACTTATTTAGTTAATAATTAATTACTAGGAATTTTCAACAGTGGGATATTAACCACTTGCCCTTTTAAACGGTAATAAATAGCAGACATATGTCTAATTAAGGAGCTGTAAATGTTTTGGACAGGCTGAATGGAAGAAGGAAGATACATATTTATGGAGCTGTACTGAAAGAAAAGCGAGACCCACTGGCTGTTTAAAGCCAGCCTTCCTGGTAGATATCTGCTCAGCTCTCTAACTCTCCCTGCCCCTCTGCACCACGATCCTCACAAAGGTTGGTGCCCTGGTGCAAGGCACTCACAAATTCCCTCAGTGATTTCCTTCAAGAACAGTACCTTAGTAGGGCCCAAGGAAGCATCACGTTGCTGGCCTTCCTGAGTTTTATTAGGAAACAATTTTCATCACCTTTGTCAATCTCTGCTGCTTTTGCTAAATCGCTATATAGCACCTAAATCATAGCTCTAATAAGAATCTTAGCACTCTCAATAGGTATTCATACTACATAGAAAGAACAGAGTCTTTTACAAGATCCCTGATTTTTGGCCCCCATTCCTGGAGACTTAGTTGAATGATGAAATGCCATGAATATTGAATGTTCAAAAAGGGTGAGGGGGCGCTAAACAAAGACCTTCAGTGAACTGCTATTGTGAAGGACTCTGGCAAAGCTGAAGGGTAATCTGCAGGAGAAGAGTTAGCCCTCGGGGAAACTGCTGACTTCCATCACCCGCTGGACCCTACCTCCAACACAGGACTTCTGATAGTAAGATGCATGCGGGATCAGCAAGTTAATCTTCCTGGGCTTGGCACAAATTTCTTTTTGCCGTATTTAATTTCTAGTTTCTGTTTTGAAACACACCTTGACTGCTTTTCTTTCCAAAACTTTTCCCAGCAAAATTTAGGTCACAGAAAAGGACACATGACAGGACAGGTACACAGTGGTTGTCATTTGTTCCTTCCTTCCTGGGGTTGCTTTTCCAAGCCCCCTGCTCTCTTCACTCCCAACCTCCTGTGCATAGTATCCTGCAAGGAGAGATCAGTTTGCTCCACCCTTCCCTTCTCTGGTCTGACTCGTGCTTCCAAAGCATGAGTAGTTAATGATTTACTACTCTTTCAATTTGTCTCTGAGACTCCTTGTTCTAGTGGTCATGCCTCCCTCAGAGCAGCTCTACTCTGCCAAGTTATAGATGGTGTCTAAGTCTGCTGCCTGGAGCTACTTCTACTAAAGGACCTGGAGGGAATGGGTAGAAATCTTAACTGTTCACACATGATTTTATTACCCAGTGGCCAGAATAGACATGGAAACATGAATGAGAAAGTGAGGCAACAGGTTAGTTTCAGTAAAACTGATTCATTCTCTAGGAGAAGTCACAGAGGGTCCTCACGGCTTCTGCCTGGCACCCTCGGAAGTCACACAGTCTTAATATTACAGGTTCCTACATCAAGGATTGAAATACTTGCTTTCTTAATTAATGACTGTTTGTATAACTCTGGTAACTCACTAGAACTCTCTTCGTCATTTACAGATAATTTTTTGAGAAATCAAGGATCTAGATCAATGAGAAGCTGGTTTTAATGAGAACATAAGCCAATTACCCAGCAAAAATTAAACTAGATATGACAAGGAAGTTCTTAGTTTAGAAGTACTTTCAGAAATTATTAATTGTAAGACAAATTGTGCTTAGGACGAAAGAATCTTTTGTATAAAAAAGAAATCTTAGGAAAAATTAATCCTCAAATCAAAGAAAAAATCATTTGGACCTTTATTATTTAGTGTTATTATTTAACATTGTTGGTGACTCTATGAACATAATAGAAAATGAGATAAACCTAAGAATCAAGGAAAAAATAGTCTTTTATTTTTCCCAACATGAAGAAAAAATCCTAAAAATAAATCTGAGGTGCAGGCACTTAATATAGTCTTAGTATGGAAGTAAAACAATATACAAAATTAGTCCTCTATTGTTTCCTTTTACCAGGTAAGAAAAAAATAGCAGTTAAATACTGGGGAGCCAAGCACGGTGGTACACGCCCATAATCCCGGCACTAGGGAGGCTGAGGCAGGGGATCAGCATGAGTTCTAATCCAGATTAGGCTACATAGTGAGATCAAAGGCAGAATGGACTGCACAGTGAGAATCTGTCTCAAATAAAGTAAGTACTCAGGGATCGTTCACCATCTTGACTACAGTGCTGATTTACATAGTGAGTTTGCCTACGCCAGCCACATCAGCTTCACCTGAAAACTTGTTCATTAGGCTGATCACTGAGCTTCACCTACACACATCTTCAGGTTATACTGCTGCCTGCTAAAGTCTGAGAGTGAGTGCCCCATGGCAGTTGTTGTAACTATAACTATGCTATCGGGCCCCTTATTACAAAAATACCCTACAAAATTTCTCAAATTAATCAGGCTTTTTATCCAAAAGCATACTTCTGGTATGACTTATAATCACGTATTTCTAAAGTAATATTTATAGTCTATATTTCATTGAAATGAATTAGGTTACCCTTGGGAATAAACAATTTATGTGGGAATCCTGAAAATGGCTTAAATGCTTAAATGGCTTAAATGCTTAACAAAATATCACTAAAACTCAACGAAACACTGCCTCCCTCATTGTGCCCCTACTTTATTTTAGACACGGTCCTAGTCTTTAGAGATATTTTGTATAACCCATGAAACACTTACACAAGATGGCAAGTGCTCTCTCTCTATGAGCATGTGTCTTCTTACTGTGTTCCCGTGAAGGATGGGTTGATTTACTCTGATGATTTATAGCCTAGACTAGTGATGGTGAAGCTTTTAGAATTTTCAATGATACAAACAGCTGTGGAACACAAGCCACAGCTTCGCCACCACTGGCCTAGACACACACGGAGAACTAAATAATTTAGTCACCATGAGCAACATCGGTACACTTTCCACCGGATCAGCACCAGTACTCATTCCTTCTCAAACCCTCGCTTCTGTGCCCATTGACAAGCAAAGAGAGGCTACTCTCCACCAAAGGGCATTGCTACAAGTTATTCGCAGAAAAAGTCTCAGTCCTCAACCGTACTTCAGGACATCCTGGGTACCGTGAACACCAGAAAAACTGAAATGAAAGACTTCTTTGAAAAGAAGCAAAGGTCCACTTGGCAAACTGGTGGAAGCCTAGCGAAAGGACAAGTACCCTGAAAATGGTCACTTGCTAATTTCAGAAGATTCTTTTTTTTTTAAATACAGGAAGCTGCTTTTTGGAAATCAGTGCGCTTCTTTCCTTTACACTACATGCATATCTCTAATCCTTAACTGATTCTAATGAGGAACGAAAGGAAGGACACAGGGAAGGGAGCTTAGTAAAAGTACCCGACTGAAGGAACTAACATTTTTAAAGAATATTTCAGTAACCACAGTGGACTGTTGTATTCTGTCATTTCACCACACCAACTTCCACCGTGTGGAATTTCTGTTTCATGGAACACAAATTTTATACCTCATTGATAGGGCAATGTCTCTGTTAAATATAGGCACAGCAACAGCAGAAACAGCAAGCTTCACTATAGGGGATAAAGCAGTAGAATCTCTACCTCTCCCAGAGAGCTCTTTCTCCTTAAGTAACAGGTTACTGAACATGGATATCCATCTTCCTTAGGTTCTGCACAATCCCTCGCTATTTCATTATACTGCCCAGCCTGTGCCTTCCAGTTTGTTTGTTCCTTCATACATCTGTCCATTCATTCATTCTTCATCAGATATGAATTTAACATGCAGATCTGACCTTGATGACATTAAGTATCACTTTGTGAAACAGACACAGGTATCATCCAACCTCAGCTTCCTGTCACCTCAGTGAGAATCACATTTCAGTAAAAACTCATCTAACCAAGATGAGTGTAACATGGGTTAAATCCGTTCATGTATCTGAAGGTGCTAGAAGAATTAGTCTGGGAAAAATCAAGCTGCTTTGTTGGATCCTTTGTCTATGAAATCACTACACTTCCGTGAGTTCTACTCTATGGTCACTGCACTTGATTCTTTGCACGTGGCCTCCCATTCACCCTCCACAGTAATCGTGAACAGTGGTGACTGAGTGGCCACAACTGGCTGCTTCTTAGCCTCTGCTTTCTCTTGACCAAATATGATTCAGATTTTTCTCATTCATACAAACTCTTTGACTCCAGTTACTCCCAAACCTAATCAAATACCCAAAAAAACGAGTGTGCCTCCGTTACTTTCTTTGCCCAGTTGGCTGGCCGTAGCGAGATACTTGTCAGACACACTCCTCATTGCCCCTGGCTTCTTAGCTTCCCCAGTAGGGATTCTCCTCCTCACTGTTTTCACCTCGTTTACACTGCAAGAGAAAAAGCTTTATTTTTGCTTGATTTGGAAATGCATATAATTTTTATGTCATTTAATTCTCCTTTTGCAATAGTCTATCTTTCTAATTAAAGCCTCTTGCAATGTGTGAGTGACTTTGACTGTATTTGACAGTAATTACTATCATGATCATTTGATAGAGGGAGAGAGTGAAAACTACAGGATGGAATGAAATCACATGAGGTCATAAGTAGGAGAGTAGAGATTGGTCGACAGCTTCGTCAAAAAATGACTGCTGTTCAAGATAAAGGTAAGTATTTCCTGCTTCATAAACTAGATGGGAGAAAGAGCCATCAATACACAAATGACAAAGATCAGAGGATGGAGTTAAATCTGCTACAATAAGGATCCACTGGACACTGGCCTGGGAACAAGAAGTTGGTTCCTCGATGCTTTTTCATAGGCATAACAAAATGATCAGAAGGGAAAGGGATTCTTCTCTTTAGTACTATGGCCGAATGTCTTAGTTTTCCTCTACTAACTTGGAGAGCTGACATACCCTCATGTTAAGTTTATTGATGGTTACTGCAGACTGGCAAGATGCAGGAATTTGAAACTTCCCACAGGTAATGTGCAAACTGAAAGCATCATAATAAATAATAATAGTGCTTTAGCCTTCATGCTGCATTGTAATGCTGCTGATATCAAATTAACACAGGCCCTTGCAGAGAATGCAAATGAAAGAACCCTGGAATCTGTCAACACAGCTTTGGGGAAAGGGTCTGGTGAGAAGCTGCCAGGGAGAAAACCAGGTGATGTAGTTGGAGGTGGGGGTGAAAGGAGGACAGCTAGTACAAATGCATTCTGTAAGTCTGAGAAATTTTAAAATAGAACATATCTTCCAATTCAAACATTTTCTTTAATGTAATGACTTTCACAAAGGCCTCACCATCCATTCTAGCAATTCTAACATGAAAATCACACATAAACTCAAAGAGTCATGATTCACATAGGTTTTATTCCCATAGTTTTAAAGTCAAAGTACTGTGCGAAATCATTCTGGGCCACTTGCTTTCAATCAGCATTACTGAAAGAAATGATACTAGAAGCACTGGTTGAGCATCTGAGTGCCACAGTTAAGCCTAAGTCAACTGTTCACTCTCCAATGCATCCCTTTCCCCTCTTTGGTGGGTACCTTTACATATTTTGGGCCAAAACAGGAAAAGGAGGAAGGCATTCTCACTCACTGTTTTGATGCATGTAAATGCTAACTAGAGTTTTAAGGAAGCATCAGTTTGATCTTGACTAAACTGAAAAACCAGACCACCAGTCTGTGATACTACATTTACAATCAGATGGAGGTAAAGAAGCAAGACAATGGTCAGAAAACCATTGAGTTAGCAAGTCACTGAAAGATAAAAGTGATCTTGGTGAACATGGTACACATTTTAAGCAGGGATACAGCTGACAAACTACCTAAAACCACCATGTGCCTCTACAAATGCTCTGTGTCAGAAATGCTCTTCTCCATGCCCTTTTGGTTAAGTACGTCGCCATCCTTCAGTGGTCAGCGCAAATGTGATCTTTTATAGGGAACTTCCTCTCATCTCTCTCTGCTGCTTTTGCATGAAACACTGTTATGGAGTTTAGCCCACTGTTATCTCATGTGTCCCATTGTTGCTTTGTCTGCCCCTGGGTTCCCTGCTAAGTAGAAGGCACACACAGGAAGGAAAGTTTTTTGTTTTGTTTTGTTTTGTTTTATTTTTTGTTCTTTTTGTAGGCTCAATTTGGAGAGTGTCTTAATAATAAGGCACAGTGTTCAACACAGGAAATAATATACATTTCTCAATAAAATCAGTGAGAGGCAAGCAGGAAAGGAAAGAATATAGGCAAGGAGGAAAAGTGAAAGAAAAATCTTGTCTTCTTTGCTGATGTTTGGATGCAGTCTTGTAGTTTATTTGCTTCTCTAACTTTTTAAAATTTTCATTTGTTTTCACCTGTATTTTTCTCACAAAAAATGTGTATCTTTTAATTCTTGAAGTTTAAGAGGCAAAGAAAGACAGAAAGACAGAGGGGCAGAGAATGTACGCCTGCAGGTATGAGGACATTGAACCAAATGAAAACTCAGAAGAAAGACATCTTTATTCTGAGCATCATAACCTATGTTCAGAATCTGGTTTTAGATAGAGGGTTTCAAAGCAGTGGTAACCAAGTGGGTTTTAATCTCCTCCTATGCAAAAGGAAGAGATTCTGTTGTACATTTATAGAGCTGTTCCTCTAGGCCAACCCAGGCTATATGAAAAGCCATTTGGGACGCGGCCAAGGAGCTGCGCTGCCTGCAATGGAGGACGGCTAAGCAGAGCGAGAGGAGAGATTAATCAATCCAAGACAACATCTGTCAGGATATTGCGTTTGGCTCTTGTTATCAGCTGCCTGCGCTTCAGGGGCTGTGTAATATTCAATTTGATTATCTTTCACCTGCAGGGAGTTAGTTTCTCCCCCTCTCGTTGCTTAAAAATCACTGGTAGTAGCTAAAGAGGAATCGATCCACTGGAGAAAATGCTGACAAGAAAACGCCAAGTCAGAAGTAGGACAAGTTGATGAGAAAGAAAGGGAAAGAGAGTTTGGCTTCTGTCCTGTGTTTTGGTTTGTTTAAATCAACCGGTTTGGTAACTTGTTCCTCTAAGGAACTAAGACTGTGTTTCTCTTTTTCATCCGAATTATGATAAATAAATGATGACAGGAAAGCTGCACAACCCTTTTGTGCTTCTTTGAGATTCCACTAGTATTAAAACGTTTTGCTCTCTCAAAATGCCAGTGCTGAAGACCTGTAAGGTCCTGTGAATGTCTTGTAGAAAAGGTTCCAGTGTGGAACTGCTCCACTTTTGCACACTGGTGAGAAAAATTTTACATTCTAAAGAGATCGTGCTATCAGGTTTCCAACTAATTACAGTAGCTTGAATAACAAGGTGCTTGAGTTATCACTAATGCCACTTGAAAAGTGATGACAATTTATTTCATAAATAATGTTTATTGCCTCTCTTTCCATGTAACTGTTACCTGGATTTCCAGTGGATCGCTTTCCTACACAAGTAGAGTGGAGCAAGTGTATTTTTGTAGTTCTTTGCCATTTATGTTTATTAAAAAAAAAACAAAACACTTTTCCAGTACATTAAAAAACTTCTCAGTACAATCCTTGGCACTTGATCCCACAACTGAGATTTGGTGACTTAGTCTTAGCAGAAAAGTTCCACTAGGGATTTTAATAACCTCTTATATTCATCAAATAGATCACATAGATCACCTTTCCTTCAGTTCAAATTCATCTTTAATTTACCTCTTCAGTGTCTGCAGGCTGAAACTTGATGGTATCTCTGACTCTCCACTCTGCTTTGCCACATTAAACTAACCACCTCAAAATCTTGTTCACCATTTTTTCAGAAGGTTTTCTTCGCTTGCGTTTCTTTTTCAGTTCTTGGTGTTCCATTTACTACTTTTTAGCTTCATGTCAACCAACACACATCCCTACCATGATCCCCCTCTGCCATGTTTTTCTCACTTGCAGGTTAGACCATCCACCGCAACTACACTAATATGATTTAGCAAATCACACTCACTTATAAAATTAAAATTAAATTCAGACACTTAATTGATGCTCAGAGTGATTCACAACTAATCCTTGCCTACATTTCCAGATATATCTACCTTGATTCTTTTTGCAGTCTTCATGCCAGCCTATCAAGAATTCACCACTTGCTAACAATCACCTTTACCTCTCACAGGTGCTTGCTTTTGCTCACACTCACAGGCCTACTAACTTCCCCAACACCAACTCACTCCGCATTTCCTATACACCCCCTGGACCTTCATATTTCACATTTTCCATTTTTTCTTCCCAAACATCTGTCCTTCCTTGTAATCTCATAGATAAACCTTTTCCATCACACTGAAGACTCATTACTGATGTCTTCTTTCTTAGAAATATTTCTCTTTATCTCTCCTTGTGGGTAGGTGACTCATGAATGTTCTGCAAAATTGCCCTATGTTTTTTTTCTACCCTGGCATTGTACCTGTTTGTAAATGAATGGTAAGTTATTCGGATTTCCCCATTTTTCTATCCTTGCCATATATACACAAAGTTGATCTTACTTTCCTTCAATAATCTTCATTTGCCACAGATCTTTGGAGTATTTTATGACAGCAGCAGTTAAATTTTTCTTTTCTATTTTTGAATTCTCTAAGTGCTTATTTAGTAAATCATGCACTGTTTTATTTGTGAATTCTAGTAATTAAATAATTTCCTGTGATTTTAGAATGTCTGGGACTAGCATATTGAAATCTTAAGTAATTTTGCTTTTAGAATTTGAATTTTTTCCTTCCTTCCTCCCTCCCTTCCTTCCTTCCTTCCTTCCTTCCTTCCTTCCTTCCTTCCTTCCTTCCTTCTTTTCCCCCTTCCTTCCATCTCTCTTGCCTTCCTTTCTTCCTTTCTCTTTTTGGATTTGTTTTCTTGAGGCAGGATTTGATATGTAATTCAGGCTGGTGTTGAACTCATTATATATTCTGGGATGGCCTTCAACTTTCAGAGATCTTCCTGCCTCAGCCTCCTGATTGCAAGGATTACAGGTATGCACTACCATGCATGGCTATTACAATTTCCTTTTGTTTAGATGCTCTGGGTTTTAGGTCTAAAGAATGACACCAGGATCTTTAGAGAAAGGATAAACTGGGCAACGCAGGTCACAATTCAGGGTGTGAACACACAAGGAAGTTCTAAAGGTCTATGACTTGGGGAGTAATGCAATAATCTTGAAAAAATAAAATACCAAACAGGCATTAACTGAGAAAAAGCAGACTAGTGGAAATGCAAGTGGTGAGGCAATTGTTTTCTGAAGGGGAAATCGATGCCTCCTAGTGTTCATCTGTTTGTATTGCCCATTTCAAAAAATAGAGCAAAGCACTTTGGACATACAATCACATCTCCAGTAAAATATTTTCATGATACACTGTATAATCATAGCTGTCATATGTCAGCTTCTTTTGGCCAGGAAATTCTAACTTTGCTCTATTTCTTCTTATAGCACCTAAATATGACTCTATTATACCTATGCTTATTGAAGGATAAGACATATTATTTTCCCACATTAAAATACTTTTGAGAGTCAAAAAACTGCTTCATATATATCTATGCCTAATACAGGGCTACCTAACCTAAGTAGATACCAAGTGCAAGATCACATTTACATATTTTAGAAAGTCTGACAGGAGTGATAGAAATTTCAAGTATCACACAGCAGTGGCTGATCTAAAGACAAACTAATAAATTTCAGCTTTCACTATTCCCTCCGTTAATAGAGCAACTTAAAAGTAAATAAATTGTGAAGGATGCCAAAGAAATTCTACAGGAAAGTGGTATTCTGTGTAACAAATGGTACTGGGCTGATTGAATTATCCATATTGAAAATAAATGGGAAGTTAGCACTTCCCTCTTTACATAGAAATTGATTCAAAAACTGCATTATAGGCCCTCGTAACAGATCTTAACTATAAAAATTTTAGAAAAACAGTGAACCTTGTATCTTCTATAAGGCAAAGAGAGTTTAGCTGCCAAAATTACAATTAAGTTTGAGAAGTAAAGTGGAGCTCATGGCAATTAAAAACTTTTACACTTTAGAATAAAATTTCAAGGTGCCAGGGGTGCAGTTCAGTGGTAGAATGCTTGTCTAAAATGCTGCAGGCCCTGGGTTCCATCGCCAGAACCACAAGAGAAAAGTAAAAGAAAGTAAGAAAAGAAAGATGAGCCCTTTACTAGAAGACAAAGGATTTTAATGAAGAATACATAAAGACTTCTCACAATTAAACAA
Organism: Dinomys branickii; assembly: GCA_004027595.1. Classification (NCBI taxonomy): domain Eukaryota; kingdom Metazoa; phylum Chordata; class Mammalia; order Rodentia; family Dinomyidae; genus Dinomys; species Dinomys branickii. The sequence goes on from PVLD010002968.1 coordinate 143,205, forward strand.
CATCCCAACCAAACAGAGGAAAACATTTGAATAGCATGTTACCAAAAATATATATATATATATACAAATGGGTAATAAGCATGAGAAAGAATGCTCAACATCAATAATTATGTAAATATAAACTAAAACCACAAAAAGATGCTATTACACATCTCCCTGAATCACTCTATCCAAAAGATAGAAAATAATAAATCTTCACAAAGGCTTAAAAAACAACTGGAGCTGCCATGAATTGCTGGTGGGAATGTAAACAGGTATAACTACTCTGGGAAACAATATATTCCTTTTTTTAAGAAGTTAAATATAAATTTATGATACAACCCAGAAATTTCAGTTCTAAGTATCTATAAAAAGAACTGAAAATGTATGTTTACACAAAGTGGGAATCACAAATGTCCCTATCAAAGTAGCCCATAGTAGCCACAGATGAACGTAATTCCCAGGTTCCATACTTGGTGCATGGTTGAACATAACACAGTACATGTATAAAAAGCAGTGCTGTGTAGCCATAAAGAGAAGGAAATTTCTGATGTATGTCACAATATGGGTGAACCTGAAAATTCTTCTGTTAAATGAAAGAACCCAGATGCATAAGACCATATATTGTGCAAAATGTTTGGGAAAAGCAAAACTATATAAAAACAAGAAGTAGATTAGTGGCTACTCAGGGTATGCATGGAAATGAGGATTGACTAAGAATAGGCATGACGGACATTTTGGGGATAATGGAAATGTTATACAACTAGATTGCATTGATAGTTTCACAACTGTATGTATTAACTTATAATCATTAAAGGGAATATTTTACATGGGTGAATTTTATACTATGTTGTACTTCATTAAAATTGCTAAAAGGCAAATATCATTAATAAGCTTCTCTAAACAGGTTTTAGGCCACAGATACAAAATCGTCCCTTTGGAATCCTTACTTGGATACTTTTTCTGGAGTACCTGTTTTATAATTTTTATGATTATATTTCATTTATTTCCACTTTTATCACTTACCATAAGCTTTAACTATTGACATGCTTTGTTTATTGCAGGATAGTAGTTACTTCATTTCTCTTGCTCAACATTTTATACCCATAACTTAGCACATTGCCTGGCACAAAAACACATTTATCAGCCAAATGTTAAATGCATGAAAGAATACATGAGTAAATGAATAAACGGTTGAGTAAGAACACAAGCCATCTATCTAAACAAATTAAGTTTCAAATGCTTTTAGAAGACACAGAACATAATGTTCATTATGTCAGGAAAAGCAAAACAGAACTGTAACAGAGGAAGGTGGAAGGTGGTATTTCCCCATGATCAGGAGAGTGAAATTCCTCCCCTAGATCAGGCATCGGAGCCTTTATTACCAAGGCGAGTATGTTGCCAGACCCGAACACAGCCAACTTCCACCTCTCATTTTCTTTAACCATCCCATTAACAAAGTTGTTTTCTCTGGGGTCTAGATCCAATTAAGAGCAAGGGCAGTAGAGAGAAGAACACTGAGCTAGGCAGTGGTGAAGACGTTTGCAGACTTTTCTCCGGGGGATAGAGAAAGCTTTATTGGCATTCCTTCCCCCTCCCCGCCTCCCCCCTCCACCCCGTGCAGAAGGCATCCGGACAAAGAAGCACCCAGCATTCAGCTCAGGAACAGAAAATAAATACACTGGGAATACTCCATGGTCCTTGGCTGAATACAAAGCAGTAATTCAGCAGACAACTACAGCCTTAGAGAACCTGAACTGAACACAGCTACAAGAATGAAAGACAAACAGGAAGACAAGACAGAGAGACAGACAGAGACAGAGATACTCCCGTAAGAGCCTCAGTCTTCCCCTTCTTGCTGTCTCCCCCAGCAGTCTAAATACAGTGCTAAGTGAAAGAAGAAAAGCGACAAGGGCATGGAAATGTGGAAGTTTTACATAAACGAAGGAAGGAAAAGAGGGCAGGGATTTGAAAATAATTCCGAAAAAAGAGAAGAACAATATAGCACAGTCAAAAGAAAATCCAATTTTTTAAAATTCTCAGAAGGAATTGAGGTATAAAACAGGTGGCAGAAACATCATTCACAAAGCAAATAGGAAGAGAAAAATAAGTAATATACTGTATTGGTTAGCCCAGAATATATCAGGGAGTGTATTTAATTCATGCCCTGTGGCCCTTGGACTTCAATTATCATGTTAAAATGTGTGAGCTTTCTTTCCAGACTATATGGTGGTGATAATGTGTGTAGCTTCTTTGCCTCCTCACTGAGGTCTAGTGAGGAATAACTGGACAATGTATGTGGCATGTGTTCAGAACTTAGAGTGCTGGATAACCAGAAGGATGTTTTGAAGTGGCTGTATTGTTGGTGATGAATTAAATCATACTCAAGCTTTGAGGCTCAGCAAGGGACAGTAGTTTATAATGCATTGGGGAAGATTTGAATTTTATTCTAGTATTTCTAAGCTAGTGACAAAACTACTAATATCTATAAGCCTACCTTCCTCAAGGGGCAATTATTCATGGGGGAAAACATCAGAGAAAGCCCTTAGTAATGAAAGCTGAGTGTTTCATAATCAAGTAAGAGTCAAAAGACAATGTAGAGTATAGAATTACTCGGTTAAAAATGAAATTTAGGTAATTCTGGGGCATAAATCATGAAATATATTTCCAAGTTTTACATCTTAAACAAGGCAGCAGAAGAGGTAGTGTGGACTAAATGCCATGCTATTTACCCAAGAAAACCTGCAGAAGTAGTAGGTCAAATGCCCTTGTAAGCCCTGAAAAGCAGGCTTCCCATTCTTTTGATGGATGGAGCTCTATATGCCACAAATAAGGCTGAGTGCCAGGTTAATACTCTATATATTAGGAAAACTTTGGGGAGTGTGCCATTTTGTTATAATTTCATTTCTCCTGTATGCAGACTTCTATGTTTTCTTCCTTTCAACTAGATTAAATACTGTAAATCACAGCTTTACTGATAGGAAAGGAAGTGTTTATATTACTCTTAAGAACGTCATCACCAAGATGCCAACTTCACTAATGAAGAAAGAAGAGTGGCGTTTGCCAACCCAAATAAAGTGCATACTTTAGGGGGCTGGCATCCAGACCTTGCAGTGAATTGAGATGCCTAATTCAAAATGATTTTCCTACTTATCAAACATTTTCCAAACTATCAGAATCAGTATGAAAGTAATTTCAAAAGAATTGCTTACCTTTGATATTTTCATTAACCCTACAGGTTTCCTTATTTATGTATGCTAACAGAAAAACAGATCTTCTATCATGATATCTTGTTCTTGGCTATATCTAAGTCAGGATGGGACATAGCAGCAAATTTAGTTTGTTCTCTAGCTGTCATTTAAAACTTTATTAAGTTCCTCCTACTACCTGTTCAATTCTGGCTCAAGCAATATACAGGGGATAGAGGACAGTTTAGTAGAAACAGCACTAATGTAAATAAGGTTCATTAATAACTAGTTCGAGCACAGGAAAATCATTCATATAACCTGGAGTTGTGCTTTGCTTTGTTGTGGTTGCAAGGTATCAAACCCAGGGCCTCCTATGTGATAGTCAAGGGCTCTACTGCTGAGACATTTATACCTCCAGTCTTTCTCTAGAGTTTTATTTTCTCTTCCTCAAAATACAAAGAATGTGATATACTTGGGCAAATATATCAATGTAAATATTGCTCGAGAGTTTACTCAGACAGAGGTACTCATGTAATCCAAATATTACAAATATTTGGATTGGCAAAGACCACTCATTTTTCTTCATTAGTGAAGTTGGCATCTTGGGGATTATGTTCTTATGAGTAATATAAATACTTCCTTTCCTATCAGTAAAGCTGTGATTTCCAGTATTCTTTGGTGCTATGATGTAGGAGGTTTACAATTTTAGTAAGGATACAGCGACAAAGTACAGAAAACTATTAGTAAATATATAAATACTAATATTTGATACTGCCTAGGAATCCATAAATAAACAAGGGCTAAATGAGAGGCACAGATAATAAACCAAAATAGAGTAACTCATTCATTTCTTAGAGGAAGATACACTTAGGTTCAGTACAGTTTAGCTAAGTACTGGCGAATAACTACACATGCTGAACAAAAACAAATCTTAATACACACAAAGGGAAACATGGGCACAGGATACCAGAATAGTGCAGCCCTGTCTCAAATAAATAAACAGACAAACGGATGTGGATGGGATGAGTGTTAGAAACACTCCAAGACCACTTAGTGTTTGAAATTCAGGCTGATGTGACACAAACTAGAGGCCAATTTTAGTTCATTGAGCAAGAAAGAGAACTGTTGAAAAGCCATTGGAAGATGAATGCAAAAAATGGTGGAAATGTAAAAGAACAGATGACAAGCTCCCTCTCACTCATTGCGCATTGCCAGTACTCAACGCCCTGCCTAATAAAAAGTCAGAACTCAAAGGAAAGACTGAAGTCAGTCATACTATCTCGCATTGATATGGATTTGGAATACGGTCATAACAGCTGGAATAAAGAATCACCATTACTTAGAGAGAGCTCACCAAATTTGCCAAATATGAAGAAAAATAAAAACAAAATATTAGAAATAATAAAACCCTAACAGCACAACATCACAAGTGAGAAATGAAGTCTGAAATATAACTGTACCTGACTGTTGTCCTGAGCCCTGTGACTACAGTCTTAATCGTATTTTCTAATTTTGCAACAATAACAAAATGTTATCAACCACAAAGTAGGGCTGTGTTGCGTGGTAAAGAATTGTCAACCAAAGTAGTCTATGGCATGGTGACTACTTATTCATGACTAATGTGCCTGCAAGTAATTACTAACATGCCTGAGATTGGTTTACTTTGTTTATTATGCCTTCACTTCTTCATTGAGATGTTTGCCCTCTTATTTCTTCTCTTTATCTCCTTTCAAGTTTGACTATATGCCTTAATGCCCAGGCCTTCCATTAAAAACGCCCATAGTAACACACTACCCAATAGCAGTTTGGTACAAGTAGGAATATTCTGGTTTCCACTGTTACCTAATTTTCATTTTCATGATATCCTTGAGGGACTAGAACAAGAAAACAAGAAAAGACCTAGATTCTTGTGGTATCTGAGGTTTATCTAGCAAAAATTGCTTCTTAAAAAAAAATAAAAGACAATAACTTAAAACTGAAAGCTATTCAGAGAGAAAGCTTTGGAATGACTTATGCAAGAAAGGAACCCCAAAGCTTAAGGATAACCTGTAAAATCTGATGTTGGTTGTTTATTTACTCTCCTGTGTGCAGCCCATGTATTTTAACTGCTCATGGTGAAACTCTTTCCTTGAAAAAATTTTCTAATCTCATAGTCTAAACTATGAGAGAAAAACTACTGATGGTCTCACAGAGTTTAGAACATTTGTTGAGCACCAGGTCCTGAGTTACACATCCATGTGTAATTCTTGATGGCCCCTCAAGCTACATTCAGTCAATTTTTGAATAGCATTTTGCAAATCTACTATTTTGTTGCATGTATCCTTTCAAAATTTTCCCTAGCTCCCCCATATATGTATTTCCATCCACAGTTTATCCTTTTTACTCAGGACTTCCCCTCTCTCACCCATCCTGTCAAACTATATCTCCTGCCTATACTTTCATTGGATCTATCATTATCTGGTCTAGAATGGCCTACAATGTTTTTTATTAAGAAGATCGTTTTATCATTGAATAAACTGTTTGTAACTGAAGAAATATCCAGTTTAAAAAACAATCTACCATAATTCAGAAAAATATTTAATGTCTTTTTCATGTTAACAGAAAGTGAACAGATTTGAAAAGCAGTAATTAATTTGTTTTAAATGTGTAATGTCCACACATAATGGTGAAAGTAGGTATGGAAGTTCTGAAACTTTGGAGTAATTCCTAGAACTCCCAGCAGCATATGGCTTGGGCACTGACTACCTAACTTTGGGGAATAAAATGGAATGAAACAGACTTTATTCTTAAGAAATTAACTGTGGCTTTGCTAGGTAATTCTTTGGATTCTCTGTCATATTTTAACAATCCTCATTTTACTTAAATATCTCCAGATTTTCATTGGAAAATTACTTCATTTTGGTAATGTTTTTAGCTTTCCACACTGGCAGCCCACTTTGGGATGGGGCGAATTGGTGAGTTACTAAAACGCTGACAGCCAACCCTTCTCTAATCATTTTGTCTGTACTTGTCTTCATCTTCTCATTCTTCCATTAAATCCCCACTTTTGTTTGTTTGAACTTTCAAACTTACTCAAAACTATTGCCCCACATGGTACATGAGGCACTGTTCAGTCGCCTGGTTTCACAGGGGACCTTCTTTCACTGTCAGTGCCACCAAGGCAGATAAGACAAGTAGTGGAGTTGCCATCAGTACAGAGAACAGTTGTGATGATTTGTTCAGAAATTGTAACAGTTGCACTTTTAGGTCGATAAAGAAAAACACAGATAAAAGAAGAAACGCGCACTTTACACACCAAGTAAGAAACATGTACTTTATACACCAAGTAGTGTACTTTATATGCTAAGTAAGAAAGCTAAGGTGCTGGTATTGATGAAAGAAATGGGTTGAGCAGGAGGTGGAGACATGGTCCATCTAAATTCCTTGATGGACGGTATGCGATACTTGACCTTTTATTAAGTGGTAGCAGAGGTGATTTGAATTGCAAGAACAAACACAAACAAATCCAGTTTCCTTTACTTTATTATTTCTGGAGGCAGCATTTGATATGAAAAGTAAAGAATGTCTCAAAGCACTCATCCATTTAGGATCAGCAGATTTACCCATAGGAAATAGGCCAGAATCACTGCTACCTCACTCCCACTCTATTGGAAACCATATCTCGTGGTACTGTGCGAATCACCAGAAGGAAGAATGATATCAAACAGTAGCAGGCAAAAGAGGATCCAGCTTTGAGGAGGTTCAATGCCTGTGGAGATATCAAAGGTCTCAGAATAGGGAAAAAGCCATGCTGCAGCGTGGAAGTGGCACATTGCTTTATTCTTGAAGGCGTAAGCAACCCAAGCCATACTGACCAAGAGGCTGACAAGGAATGAAAACTTGTAGGCCCACGAAATAAATCATGTTTTCAGAATCTTTAAATTGAGAAGGCAGCAAAACGTCCAGTTAGAGGCCTAGGCAGTGGGATGCAGAACTGCATTAAAGATGTCTGGCAAATGTTTACTACCGTGTATGCTATGAAAGACATATGGGAGAAAAAGAAAGACGGACAAATGTGGTTGCTATTTGACCTGAGTAATCTTATCTATTTCTATGAATCAGGCTGAGTGGAAAAGCAACTAATTCTGAGATCTTGCTTGACTTAACATTGTGCTGTACACTGAAAGGAAATGTATAGCCGATCTTTAGCTTTAATGAAATTTTTGAAATGCTTTCAAATTCTCCAATAGGAAGAAAATGGTGGAAGTTACTAGCAAACATTTCTGAATGAAACACTCCACAAGCATAAAAATTATAATGGAATGCCAACAAAAGTAAAACTTAACTTATCAAGATAAAGTAGAAGGGGCATTCAGAGTGTCACAGACTTATAGAATATAAGCGTTTGTAAAGATCAGGAAAATCACATATTTCACCTATCTAATAAATGAAAACATTTTAAAATAATGTATTTAAATAGTGATCATCTTGTTTGTGCTTAAATATTAAAGTGACTGTATATTTTTTTAAAAGGAAACCCTTCTTTTAGCAGAAAGAAACTCTAATTTGGAGTAAAATACCTTTACTTAAGTATATACATAAGTATAATTTAGATCTACCTTACTCATTCTTATCTTCACTTTCTGAAGTGAGAATACAAATATTATTATCACTTGAATTTTGTAAAAAGGCTAAGATGCCAGCAGGGATAAGTGACAGCTCTGCGTTTACAAGCCTGCGGAGAGGTGAATCCTTAAGGCCAAGTCTTCTGCCTCAAAACTGTTATTTCCTATATGCTACTGCAATGATAATTTTTGTGACATGCAAACTAATTTGCTCACTCCATGAAAATATGCTCAACTTAAATTACAAAGTAACATAAATCTATTTTTCTGAATCTCTCCATCTAAAATGAGATGTAGGGACATTACACATATGTTCAAATAACATTATTTTTATACAGATTACAGTGTGTTTCTTGGAGTTTTCATCAATATTTAATTTAAAATTCTATTATGGGTTCCTATCTGGATGTTCCTTCAAAGGCTTCTGTGCTCATAGTTGGGGCTTTTGGGGAGTAACTGGATCATGGATTGTGACAGTAACTGTTTAGCATAGTTCTGGTTGTGGATAGTGGATTTACTGAAAAGGAAAAACCCATGCTACATGTGGATGACACCAACCAATAGATGTGTAGCCTGACCTTTTTTTTTTTTTTTTTTTTTGCGGTACTGGGGATTGAACTCAGGACCCTGCACTTGCTAGGCAAGCGCTTATTCCACTGAGCTATATCCCCAGCCCCAAAATTTCTTAACCATTTTTTTTTCTTTTTTTTTTTTATGTGTAGCCTGGATGAAATAAAAGGGACAGAAGAACAGAACAAGAAAGGGTGCCATTTGCTGCCTTGCCTGGCATGAATGATTTCTCTGTGATGCCCTCTGTCATGCTGCCCTGCCTTGGAGCCAGCCAACTATGGACTGAAGTCTTTACAACTATGAGCTAAACAAACCCTTCATCCTCTAACCTGTGAGTGTCACAGATTTTTTTCTTAGCAATGAGTAGGAAATTAAGACAAATTCTATCAACACAGACCTTAGGGGTCACCTTATATTTGTATCATACCCATGATTCTACCTCTCTCATTTTGGACCCTCAACTTGTTCATAAGTCTATGGGAAGATATTTACCTCAAATGAAATAACATTTCCCTGATGTACCACTGTGAAATTTTATTTACTTATTTGAGGGAGACCTATTGACTGGGGGATAGATTGTTCCCAGGGAATCCATGTTTGCTTTAGTAGATCACGGCTTCCTTCACAAAATTTTATTAAAACTACATTGTAGCACTTAGGGCTTCTCTCTTTTCTTCTTTCCCTTTTTTTGTTTCATAATAACCATATTTCCCCTGTTATTTACAACTAGGACAATATTGTATGTCACCAAGATTGTGAACCTGTTTCTCTTTTCTGTGGTTTTCATGTTAGCAATAGTGTTCTTTTTTTTTTTTTTAAAGAAAATTGTACAAAAAAAGAACAATAGCAGAATACAAACACAATACAAAAACATTAAAAATATGGGGATCCGGGGAAGATGGCGACCAGGTGAGCAGCAAGGGAGCGAACCTCCTTAATAAACACCACCAGCTCGAGACAGACTTGGCGAGCGTGAATGCCGGGACCTCGGCTGGGAAGTTTAAACTGGGCGTATTTCTCTGAGATGCCGGGGGAGATGTGGTAGGGCGGACCAGGCTGCCAGGGCGAGACGTGGGAAAGCC